>OZ023139.1:21647835-21858930 GCA_963675895.2 Styela plicata | reverse complement strand
ATGGTCAACACACACTACATTGATGCGAATTTTAGAATTTCTGTTAATCCAAATCGAAGTTTTAAGAGAAATCGTTATTCTGTTACCGTTACAGTTGTGAAATTTAGTCGATTTTTAATCTTCGAAGAAAAACATTTAATATTATTTGAGCCCATAACAACTTTTTTTTAACTATAAGGAAAATAATGCACCTAAAACTTTATCGTATGTCGCTTAACAAAGCAATGCCTTAACTAGTAAATTTCGACCGGTTTCATTGATCGTGCAATTCCCTGCCCTAAAATGTGAACCTCAATGCATTGAAAATATTTCAAAAAAAATTTTTTTTGTGCCACTGTATGTTTTCTTTATCTTCAGTCTTGGCTGACTTTAAATATGTGTGCATCAAACATTTGAAAAATAAATTGCCTTATCTTCCCGATTGTACGCAAAAAGCTTCAGATTGGCATTCAAAAGACGAATAGTTTAAAATTATATATGCTTGGATCGCCTATTGATAATATTGCACTTCACCCAATGAGCAATTTTTTCAAGCATAGTTGACAAAACAAGTTCCTTCAAATTAATTCTGATAGGGCGAGCCTCATTCGGCTCCTGAACGTCGACTTTCGAAATGAAGTATTTCTGGCTATTTATTCGAAACTTGAATTTTCTAAAATTTGACTCTCATTCAATGGGGGGGGGGGGGGGATGATTCATACTGGAGTGTATAGGCGTCCGTGGTTGTGAGTGTAGCGCGACAAAACTAGGGTTCAAATTCCATGTTTTCCGCTCAGGGTACAATTTCTGGCACTAAATCTTCCAGTTGCTCTCTGCCAATCGAGTGGGTATGGGTTGACTACTTTAGGCGCTGTTTCCGACCCTGCTTAGATCGAAACTTGATTAAAGGAGAAATTAAAGGAGAAAGAGCATTCATAAATACATCATAAGCATATAAAATATATCGATCAACAGTTGTGAAAAAATAATTTTCGTGTGCCTGAAACCTTCAACGCTTGCGCGCCTTTTTTAAAATAAACACCAAAAAATTAGTCTAGCGCTTGTGGTCACTGTGGTACCAGAGAGTATGCACTGTACATCGAAGATCTTGTGGTCGCAATAACTTGGTCATCTAACTCAAGTCAAAGACTGAGAGTTAGAAAACCCGTAACATCGGTATCACGATCCATTGTTGACTCGACTTTAAGAAGAAACATTTTTCGTCAGAATGGCTTAATCAACCCCAACAAGCCAGAACACTAGACATTTTTTAAGTGGGAGTCAATTGAGGATTGCCGGGATTCGGACCCGGGGAGCTTTAAACAGCGATGCTAACGTGTAGACCCAATAAAAAAAAACTGTTCAAGAAATGGGCCAAATCAATTATGGCCCATGTGCGACTCACGCTTGGCAAAATATAAGTTCTGTTTGGTAATCACAAAAAAGTTGTGGAATTACCACTCTTTGGTTCTGTTTGAAAATCACGTTGCGTCTGTTTACAGACAAAATAAGAAAGTATATACTTACACTGTAACAAAAACAAAAAAAGTTGTAAAATTACCACTCTTTGGTAGTGATTTTACTCGGTGATATCTAAATAAGGCTACAATATTTTCGAGGCAATTATGTACTGTTGACGGAATACAACGCCAACGCCATCAGCGGCCCATACTTAGCAATCGTCTCATCAACAAGGCGATTTCGAAGTTTGAAAATATTAAATTTTTCTGCCAAGATATTTTGGTTGGCATTTTTAGATAATTTTTATTTTTGAATCGAATCTCAATTTATATAATTTCTAACCGATTTTAATTAGAAAATTTTAAAAAACAATCAACTTTTCCAATAAAACGAAAAATGTTTTTGAAATGTTTCTAACACTTCAATAGTATGTGTCACTTTCGGTTCTGTTGAGAAATAAACACGTAGCTTAGGCAATTTTGAGGGTCACCGAGAATTTAAACTAATGTATTCATGCAATAAAAACCAATAAGCATTGGTTTCAAACAATCTTCGGGTGTCTAAAACGTTCATGTGAGTTTGCGACTATAATATTTGACTGACTTCTAAAGTTTATGCTAGGATTTGTGGTGACTGAAGATAGGCATAAGAATGTGGTACCGATTGATGGCGCTGTGGACGCAAGAAATGTTCAGGATACGTTGTAAATAACTTAAACCTGTACATTTTCTGCGATATGGGGTTAAGCGTATGCGACTATTGGATCGCGCAGACGAAGTGCGGTCCATGTGTGACTCAGGCTTGACAAAGTAACATTACCTTTTGTGAACTACACATCGTGTCTATTTACTAGAAATATTAATTATAGAGCACTTGTCCAAACCACTATCTTCATGAAAAAAAAATTATACAGCATCGCTGTCAGGTATGTTTGCGGAAATACTTTCGTTAAGTACACTGTAACAAAAGTACAGTAAATTTACTGGTCATTTGCAGTAATTGCATATTTACAAAGTTGAAAAAACTCCATGTTGATGGGATTGAAGCGATCAACACCCCATATTAGACCAAAAAAGACAAGTTTGATTTTTTTAATACCGCCAAGTAAAATTACTCCAAAGACCAGTAATTTTGTTGCATTTTTGTTACTGTGTACGGGCCACCGCCTCAGTTGCGCGATCCTGATGTCTGAGAAATCATATCTTCTTATTTTTCTATTAAAATTCACTCCAAGCAAGGCCGGATGCAATACCGTGGCTGCAAAGAGCTATTATACGTTGTACTACCAGTAACTGCACTCTATGCAAAAAATATTGCAATTGGATCTGAACCGCCAGAACTAGCGATATCTATCCGTGATGATGATGAAACCATATATTACCCGAAAGAAATACGTTACAGCTATTCTAAAGCCATTGTCGGATGCAGTAACTTACCTATCTTCACCCCAAATACATACTCCTTCACTTCGTGCAAATTTCCTGTCATTTCTTTATGCATGTTCGCAAATTCATCCAGTTCTAAAGAAAAGAAAAACTTGGCAAAATAAGGTTTCAGGTATTGAAATATTGACATGGCAAGAGGTTGCCAAGTGTGAAAAAATCTGCCCTCTGGGTAACATCACTGCGCTTGACCGACTGGGGATTGCTTTTATAAAATCGATATTCGCATCGATTTCGAAATATATTCGATTCGGATCATTAATTTTTGTTTTTCTGTATTATTCCAAAAAGATTTTGGCAACAAAATTCACTTATTTAGGTTAAAATTTTACACATATCCCAAAATTTTCATTAAAATATTGAAAATTTTGCTGTTTATTGAATTTTTTGTACAATACTCGTATTAAATAGCATCTGTTTCGTTTTGAAATAAAGTGATTTTGAAATTCGATTCTAAAATATATAAATATGAAGAGACAACCCAAAAAACAACTTAGCCACAGAACAGACTATGGTCAAGGTCAGTGGGGTAGGAAGAAATACGACATTGGGGGGCAGATATTCGACAAAAAAGTTAAATTGACAGTTTGATACCAACGCACCGAAGACGCGCAAGAAATTTCTTGGTGATTTTGTACATTACGGCCAAATTTTAGATGAAAATCCTATTCTAATGACTTGGTTGTAAAACGCCTGGAAGAAATAAACTTTCCGCAGGCGTGCGAAAGGTTAGTGATTGTTCATAATTTCACATATTTTTGATGATGTTTTTGTGTTGGAACCTTTCCCTTCAAATATTTAACTTCCGCGCCTGTAGTGGAGATTACCCATTTTTAGCGCATAGTCATAATTTTTGCTTTGGCACAAACTTTTTCAAATAGAATTTTCCCGTGTTTTTTAAAATCCGCTATCGTAAAGAAAAACAATAATTCTCGGGCATGAACGCAGGTCTGTATTTATGTAGCTTATTGTCACAATAGTCGGTTTTTGTTGAATTTTCGGGTGCTGCTTCCAACCTTATCTAGAATAATCTAATGAAAAACATCTTTAAAGCAAAATGTGTTAAGTATGAGAAACTGATGGATCGCGCCGCCAAGGCCGGTCTAGCGGTGACTCATACTTCACAAAACACTCAACCTATTGTGGAACAACTTGGGTAGGCTAAGCCGAACATGCGAAGATTATATCTTATCTTTCCAGCAAATGTAAACCTGTCCGTCTCAAGTGGCCTCTGTCACAGGGCCTGGGACAAGGTGATCCACTCTAAGAAGTGGTTATATAAAAAATTTCCGATTGGGAACTTAAAAACTTAAGAACTTAAAAATAAAATTATTTATAAGAAATGTTAGATAGATTGACCGTGTCCCAAGGGCAGATGCCGCTCACTGCATTTTACTATGGTAGTTAATTTTCAGCCCTGCTATAGGTACGGGATTGAGAATACACCTCACGTATTTTTTTGCGTGTCGTACGAGACGACTAAAAGGAAGCAAAGAAGTGGTAGATGGTTTTACCACCACCCGGGGCAGATACCTCTCACTGTACTTCACTATTGTGGTTAATTTTTAGCAAATTAGGTACGGGTTTTAGAATAGTCCTAATGTATTTCCTGCGTGTAATAAGAGACGACTAAAAGGAAACAAAGAAGTGGTAGATGGTTTTACCTCCGCCAGGGGAAGATACCGCTTATTGTACTTTACTAAGGGGGTTAATTTTTAGCCCAGTAGGTACGGGCTTTAGAATAGTCCTAATGTATTCCTGCGTGTAACAAGAGACGACTAAAAGGAAACAAAAAAGTGGTAGATGTTTTTACCACCGCCCGGGGCAGATACCACTCTCTGTACTTTACTAGGGTGGTTAATATTTAGCGCAGTAGGTATGGGCTTTAGAATAGACCTAATGTATTTCCTGCGTGTCGGAAGAGGCGAATAAAAGGAAGCAAGGAAGTGGTAAATGGTTTTACCACCGCCCTTTACCATGATGGTTCAGTTCCATTTGGGATATTTTCCGCCCAGAGTCTAGTTGCTGGTACCAGATCTTCTGCTAAGTCTTCACAATCGAGTGACCGTAAATTAGTTTCTTCTGGGCCCTGCTGCCGACTTCGCTTAAAGTGAATTTCAATAAAATGAACCTACTTTTTTCTATATTCACGATGCTTTGACGATTGTCAGCATTTGCAGCGAAGAGTCTCAGGAGATCATCGGATATTTCTGTCCCCCGACATGGCATCGTCATTGAACAGCAGACCAGGATTACAAGACTTAGGGTAACATACATGACTTGTATTTTATACAGGCTAATATTAGAGTAAGGATGCTACATTCAGACAATAAGCTGTTCATATTATAAGTCTGGACAAAATAAATCCTTGGAAAAGTTGGACTGGATAGTAAAGTAAGAATGTTACATTTAGATATTAATAGGTTCATAATATAGCTCTAGGAGAAATAAATCCAAAGACAAGTTGGAACTGGATACTGGAGTAAAAATACTACATTCAGATATAAAAATCGGTTCATAATATAGGTCTAAAATTATATTCACAGAGAAGAACTGGATATTACGAATGCTACACTAATATATTAGTCGGTCATTAGTCATAATATAAGTCTCTATACCGTAGAGAAGTTGGAACTGGGTATTATAGTTACAAGTTTGAATGAATTGATACTGGTGCTTGGCAAAACCTCAACCTTTCAAATTCGGTTCTGACTCAAAACAACTACAATTTCACTTTCGTTTATATATTTTCGCATAGGCACATGGATAAAATAGGCAAATCTTTGAACTTATTTTATAAATTAAATCTGATTTAAATTACCTTTTTGTATCCGTAATTCGCTCAAAGCTAGGAAATAAACAGCACCGGGTTACGGCTACATAAGTTGAAAATGGGGTAAAGATATAATGCTCTGATGTTCATTTCGAAAATAAATGTATTTAAAATTTAGCCATCATAAATCAGAGGCTAAAGATTTGTTACGTTGTATTTTAATGGATTACAATGAACAGGATTTTTGTTCAGTTATTATTAACATAGGAATACTCTTAGAAAAATTTTCTTTTATCTCTTTTGGTAATTCTCTTTGCGGTACTTATCTCGACCATATCGTATTTTTTGTCAAGCATGAGTCACAGATGGACCGCGTCTTATCGACGCGATCCATCAGTAACACATACTTAACAAAAATTTTTCTGACTGTGAGGGAGTCTGTCTGATTGGGGCTTTCTACTACCCGAGCGCCAAAACATCACTACTTCAGCTGCGCTTCTATTGTCACATGTAAAATAATCCCCACGATTTTGAGCTCTACTGAATCGAACACTACATTTCGTAAAAATTAAATCTCATCTCATATTCAAACATTCTTGCAAAATAATAAATTCTTCTGAAAATTTAAAAAAAGAAATGCAATAAATATTCTGAAAAATTTCAAACACAACAAATATAAAAGTCTAGTTCACACTGTAACAAAATTTCAGTGAATTTACCGTTCATTTCCAGTTGTTACATAATCTCAAAGTTTAAATACAAATCAGAAAGTAGTTTCCAAAACATCATATTTTAGGTGTGAGTCACTGATGAATCGCGCCGCCGAGGCGCGGTCCGTCTGTGAAGCATTTTTGACAAAACAAGTTCTGATCGGGAATCGCTTTTGTTGATAAAATTTATACCAATTATAGAATGTTGATAGACCGCATCCCAGAAACTCATATAACCATCAGCCCATAAATGATAAAAATTACATAGTTCAATAACAGCTAAAGAACGGCGCTTTCACTGCATATTCGTTGAATGCACATCATGCCATTGCCTGCGGCAGGTTAACGAATTTCTCGGTTTGCCAATGTCGCATTCCTGCGATTGCACAACAATAACTCTGGAAATTACCTTGGTAAAGAACACAGTTTCATAAACAAGTTCGTTTTAAAATAAAACGAAGGATTTTTTATAATTCTGTTGAGTTTATATGTAATTTCGATAAAAACTTATTGACATAAATGTACCTGATCCTAAAATAATACAGATAAAGAATAGCGACTTGGAAGGTAAAAATGTAACTTTGAATTCCACATTGAGCCGTGAAATTAGTGATTCTCAACATAGCTCTTTGTTATATAGGTAACCGTTAGTTGGTTCTTTTCAAATTTCGCTCCGAGCCTCGAGAGATTTTCCATAAAAGCTGCACTCAAATATATTATTCCGTTCCGTGTGCAATGCTTGATCAACATTGAAATTAATTGTTTTGCTTATTTCCTTATCATAGTGCTCTTCAGTTAGTTTATTTCAAAAGCTACATCTAGCCTGGCTCAAAGTGAATTCAGATTAATAAAAATAAACGTCTGTTCATATTCTATTGTGTCGGCACTAGAGCTGAGCTATTCGATTCGGTGATTCGAATCGATTCGAAGAACAATATATTCGAATCAATCGTGAATCATTTATAAGAACTAAGTCTGGGCAATTCGATTTGGTGATTAAAATCGATTCGAATCGATCGTGAATCGTTCATTGGAACAGACACTTTCTAATTGGACAAGAATTTTCATTCGTAACGATAAACTATAAATGTCTTGAATTTCACAATGGAGACAAGTTGCAATACTAATAAGGGGATATATGTTATTTACACGGAATTAGTGATTCGATCCCATTCGAAAAATGTCCAAACCAGATTCGAATTTCAAATAATTCGGTTTTACCAACTCCTTGTCCTTTTTGAGGCATAGTGCCAATTTTTAATGATAAAAATTAAAAATAAAATTTTTTCCACACAGTTCAACACCCGGTTACATGTGTAGTAAATTGAATAAAAGGATAAAATCCAGACAATTCGATCATCTTTCACATAGTACACCGTTAAGCTCTTCCGATGGCGGCAAGTTTCTTAGTCCCACATGTATGTTATCAAGACTCCTGCTGACTCGCATCACAGCATGTGTATGAGACACACGAGAGGTTGGATACCCGGTACGCCATATCTCAGATGGAAAGGTTGTATTTTCACCAGAGTTCAAGCGAAATTGGCCATTCTGTGATAATATATGTTCAAAAGTAATTTTTTTATTTGATTAGTCCTAAGTGGAAATCTTACTTAGAGTGAATATCAGCTACTAACGAGACATAATGTTATTTATGACTCAACCTCAGTCGACCAAAGTTTAGTTCTAAGAAATATATATCCAGTTATTAACTACAATTATTATTTTATATTATTATCAGTCAGATCAGCCAGAGAAGTGAGCATTCGTTGAGGCTCGTATGTCAACCGTGCAATTCCAGACCAGAAAAGATCAAGAAAGCACACTGTAACAAAAAATTCAAAAAAATCACTGTTCTTTGATAGCAATTTTACTTGGCGGTATAGAACAAAATTCAAAATTGATTTCTTGACCAAATATGGGGTGTTTATGTAACGCACCGCGAAGGTGCGGTCCATCAACACCCCATAATTGGCATAAAACTCATCAACATGGCGTTTTTTAACTTTGAAAATATACAACTAGTGCAAATAACCAGTAAAATGACTGTACTTTTGTTGCAGTGTAAGAATGGCTAAGTTGTTGACCATATCGTTGTATTCATCTTCAGTAATCGAATTTTTACACATTGCCCTTCATTGTTTGTAAAAATTTCCTTTAATAAGAGTTTCCTTACATTGCTTAGGTCAAACTTTAATGATAAAAAAAAACGAAAAAATTACCTCATAAGTCATCCCTGTCCATACGTAAACATAAGTTCTTCCAAAGGGAATTATGGAACTCAAATACGCCAGCAGCATATTGTAGTTAGTGACGTCATAGAAGTTGCCAAGGTTAAAAGACATTTTGTTGCAGAGAGCTTGGGCTTCACCAAGAGTGATGTTTATTTTTAAATAAACGATTGCATGGAAGCATTTTCCGTCGTAGATAAAGTTGCATATACCTTACAGAATGTGTAGGAAATGTGAATGAACATAAATAAACAGAAAGCTACAGAGGTAATGAAATTAAAATGTGTCAGGCTGAGAGGATCGGCGATTCCCAGGGAATTTTAGGATCTGTTAAGTCCTCAAATGGAGCGATTCTTTGTCATTCTAATTCAATTTAACACTGTTAAATAAATTTATATAACTTTCAAAGCTTATATTGAATCAGGTTCTTTTGATTCATATTTCCATTTCAAAAAATATTAGGGCGATTTATAAAAGACAACTATTGCATAATTAAAGAAGGAATTTTTTGAAAGATACATGAAATAACAAAACATCGACTGTAAATTTTGTTGCAAAGGAGTCGCAATTATTTTGTGGACAACATGCAGTCGATTAGTTTGAGGCATTTTTTGATTGCGCCTCGAGTTTAATGAAATAAAGTTTCGAATTTAAAGAACATTCACATCAGTATTGGAATTTTATCAATAGAATCCAAATCGATTGGAATTTTAATTTAGAAGTGGTCAAACAAATCGTATTTGAAAGACTGTTTAAAATCTTTGCGGAATCAACATCTTCTCTAAACAACCGCTAAACAAGCTATCGTGAACATTGTTCAAAATTTTATGTATTTCTGCGCAACCTTAAAACTCTTGTTCTTATTGGTGTTGTTGGTTTATTGATGAGGAAGCCATTCACCGTATTAGGCCTTGGGGAATTCAGTGAGAAAAATATCTTTAGCAAAAAGAAGCCTAATTTACACATCTATAGGCACATACAGAATACAGAACATACAGAAACATACATACATACAGAAATTAAAATTAGGGCTTCAATCATCGGTTAAAAAGCCACGATCACGCATGCTAGAAATGTTGCCACACCCTACATGTCGCTAGGGCTGGGCAAATCCGAATCATTTGGAATTCGAAACTGATTCGAATATGTTTTCGAATCGGATCGATTCACTAATTTTATGCACATAACAAATATCCCATTTTTATTATTATAATATGTCTCCATCGTGAAAATGGAGAAATTTATAGTTTATAGTGTATTTTCGATTCATACTAAGAGCAACAATATTAACAATATTTTAACGACGAAATATATTCGATTTTTTTTCCCATTCAGGATTTTTCGCTTTTCGCTTCAGCATGTTTTATCAAGTATGAGTCACTGTTGGATTGCGTCAAAAAGACGCGGCCCATCTGTGGTGCGAGCGTGACAAAATAAAATTTTTAATTGCAGTAGTATATCATAATTACTCATGTTTGCTGTTGTATTTTGCTGTTTTGTTGTAATTGTCGGTTCGTTCTTATCAGCTGAATAAGTTGAATTCGTTGGAATTCTTGTAGTGGTCAGCTCAACCATGGTAGCAGAATAAGTCGAATTCGTCGGAATTCTTGTTTTGGTCGGCTCAACTATGGTAGCAGAATAAGTCGAATTTATTTGAGATATATTGCCGTTTGATATAATGTTTCTGAAGTCTTTTTCTAATTTATTGACGGTTGCATGCAAGAGAGACACACGATCTGAAATTTGAAAAGATTGATAAGTAGCAGAATACGTCGAATTCGTTGGAATTCTTGTAGTGGTCGGATCAGCCATAATAGCAGAATAAGTCGAATTCGTTTGAGATATATTGCCGTTTGATATAATGTTTCTGAAATCTTTTTCTAATTTATTGACGGTTGCATGCAAGAGAGACACACGATCTGAAATTTGAAAAGATTGATATTGAATTGATTGAAGAGTTTTGATGAGTACAAAGGTAATTCACTCTTCTAAATTATATCGGCTAAAAAACAAAGAAGAACAAAGGGAGACGTTATGATCTGGACATCGAAGCTGAGTTCTCCAACGAAGATTGGACAAAATTTTCCGACAATACTGTTTTTACCGCAACAAATTGCCATTTTTATCAAAATCAAGAAATCTGCAACTCCATATTCATCAATATTAAAAATTTAAAAATAGATTCAGGCAATTTTCCTGAAAGTCGCATTATCTGTCGGTAATCAATAAATAAATTTTACAAAAAAGAAAATGTTTGAGCAATATTTTGTCGTTAAAATGCGATTGCTCAACTTCATTTCACTATTTTTTGTTGCTACTATTCGCAACTGATCTAAATGTACTTTTTCAAATAGTTTTGATTCTCCAAATGGAATTCCCTGTCTCAAGCGTAAACAAAAAAAAAAATGATCAATGAATATTCAATTTTCAGTTCAGTTTTGTGTTGATAAATACCCTTAAGGTCTTTGATATCAGTATTGCAATCCTCGCCCTGAAATAAAAACAAGTAATGTAAAATTTTTGATAACGCATTTCGATCCAAAAGTTAAAAATTCTTGTGGATTTTGGAGTTTCATTTAACATCAACAACAATAGGAAAATGTCGAAATACTGTAAGAAGTGGTGGATGGTTTTACCATCGGCCAGGGTAGATTCCACTCACCGCACTTTACCATGCACGGTTCAGTTCCGTTTAGGATGTTTTCCGTTTAAAGTGCAGTAGCTGGTACTCCATCTTTTAGTAGCTGTTTGCAATTAAGTTCGCGTAAATTGGTTCCTTCTAGGCACTGCTTCCGGTCTTGCTCAGAGTGAATTTCAATAAAAAATAAGTTAAGCATGAGCCCCTGATGAATCGTGGAGACGAGGATGGCAAGGCCATAATATACCTTACTCGGAATATGACCCCTTTTATCTTTGTCTGCATTTATTTTATTTCATTGAATGTCGGAAGCTGCACTTCTAGGTACCACCTAATGGCTATTATATGGTAAAGAGCTACTTTAATTTGTGATACCAACAACAGCACTGAGGGAAAATAAGCCATAAAGATAAATGAGCTTAGTCATAATAAAGTGGTGTCTAGTAGATTTGGCAAGTTTCAAGAATATGTGACGTACCTAGAAGTTTTACTCAGTACATTTACTAGGCAAAATAAGTAAACTTACCCATTTTTCAACAAGATACCTGTTTAAAAAAAACTAGGTACGCAGCGTAGAAAACTGGGGAATCATATTGCCATTATGGTACTGTCGAATTACATATCGACCCTAAAAATGGTCTAAAGCTGATTTTTACATATTATGTAGCCAAAGGCTTGTTTTGCAACTTATCAAGAGTTGACTATAATTGGACTTGGGGGACCCCACCAAAATGATGACGTCATGATATATGCATAAATGCGGTTTTACGACCTTGAATGAAGGGCTAGTGGGTCTTTTCACGGACGGTCGATGGCTTATTAGACGTTAGGATGTCTTCTGAATGTGCTGAAACTTGAATCGCGAAGAATGCGCATGCTAGTCACCATAAAGGGTGGAACCAAGGTTTCCATTTACCAAACAAAACCAACAACCGTTTAGCTCCCGATTAAAGCCTTCTACGAGCATACGATAGCCGGGATTAGTAAGTATATAAAAACAATTAGGCTACTACTTGTTGTGAACACGAAATACGTTTTATTATAATGTAATGTAGTCAAAAGTATATTTAGGCAGCGTTCAAGCCCTTAATCAGCTTTGTATGTGCTCTATATCACGAAATTTGTTGCATCTAAAAGTCTTCTTCTTTCCTATTATGACTCCACCATTTTTGGGAGGTTCCGTAAGTGCGATTTCCGTAAACTCTTGCTATGATGTAAAACAGACTCATGGCTTCATAATATGCGAAAATCAGATTCAGACCAATTATTTGGCGGTTTTGTGGTTTTTGCAGTATTTTGACTGAACTGACCATTCTAGTTTGGAGAGTAAAACTAGGTTACCCAGTAATACTTTACCCATTTTCTAGTTAAAAATCGTTTTCCTTTACCTGGCTTTAAAAAATCAAAAATAAAATCGGATGACGTCACTGGTATCCACCATGGTACCCGATTGTTAGATCTACTACTTTGTAAACTTAGTGAAAAATTCTAATCAAAAATTTTATTTTGTCAAGAATGGGCCACATGCTTCACAAATCATGTTTAGAGAAGTATTTTTGATTTCATCAGGAAATTTATAAATGCTAGAAAAAGTGTACGAACCAAATCAATTCCATGCCGGTTTAACTTCTCCCACTTTATTTCATTTTTGCTCACAGTTGGAATCCAGTATTGATCGTCGTCTATAAGTAAAAAAATTGTTAATGAAAAACTTACTTATATACTCAAATGATCTTTCATTTCAATAAAAATCAATCAAGCAAGGTCGAAAACATCAACTAAATTGAAACTACTAAAGACTACTTATGCATAAAAGAGGTGCATAATATGAATTATCAGTAGATGTTCTATAAGTTGAAGACAATATAAACAAATTAGAAAGGCACGGATTTAGTGCAGTATATGGTATCTGCTCTGGGAAACAAATGAAATCTTTACTACTAATTCTTTTCTTTTACTTGCCATGTGAACCTATGGCAATGATACCAAAAGAAAAATAAGTATTCATATCATAATCTAGTGAAGTATATACTTACGTAGTTCCCCATACATTTTTTATTATAAAAATAAAGACTTAATAAAAAAAACAATTAAAACAATGGACAGGCTTACCATTTTCCACCGAAACATCAATCGCCAGAAACAGAACTAGAAGTTTATAATTGATGGCCAGCATTTTTTACAATTACAAGTTGACAGACAAACACTATGTTATCAAGTTGCAAAGAAGAATACAATAGTATGAATGATACGATAGTGTACTTTTATTAAATTGTGTGAATTGAACAGGTCATACAATGCTAATATCAAATAAGCCAGTCAACAGTTTAAGTGGGGTTGGTTTTGAGTGATGCTTATGTTCTCCTATCATGACCTTCTTGATAAACGCATGTTCACCGGTTAACCAAAATGAGATCTTAATTTTACTGCTTTTAATTTAATTTTAACAAAAGTTCTCTCGGTCATTTATAGATGTTGAAAATAAATAAATGAATAAACATAACATAATTGCAATTGATATTTGCAAAAGGTCAAAAAACAAATGTTACCGATTCATACTTTTGTTGAAACCCGATGGACCTCATGTGACCTGTAACTCATCCATGTAACATTTATCGCGGATACAAGCGAGTAAAGTTATTAGAGTGTAATATTGAAGTAAAAAGTTCAATTTTTTTTTTGTTAACTGAATTCGTCACTGCGACACTTCGACTGAAAATGAATTACCTATGTAAGGTTAGTTCGACAACATCAACGACGGTGTTACTAAGTCGCGACAGCGGATGTCAAACCATGTGTGCGTTTGCATTTGTGAAATGTAAAGGGGAGTTGCGGCATGAAAAATAAATACCTCAAATTTACGAACTTAGTTACCGTAAAAGACGCAGAAATATTTTCATTTCTTTGCCACTGGTCTCCATTTTGAATGCTTAAAAACATTAGTGATTTTGGGAGGAAAATCTTGATCAAGATAATTTTATGAAATGAGAATTCTACAAATATTATCAGTCCACCACCTCCCCCCAAAAAAGAAGAACAAAATTATGATGAAAATGAGTGGGTGCGCATCAATCTCAAAGCTAAAACGGACACTCATATTCTTCACAAAATATTACATTTACCAAACATCATTGTCAAAAGCAGAAAACCGTTTTTTGTATAGGTATATGGATGCGGAATTCGAAAGCATTTTATATGAAGCATGAAGAAATCGATCAGCGGCCTCGGAAATTATTATACTATGTAGCACTAAGAACACGATGCTATTTTGGGAGGCTCCTGGAATTTTCTGCAATAATTTATTGAATTATTGAACGCTCTATGTGAACAATAAGATCCTCGAAAGTTGAACAAAATATCTTTACTTCATTTCAAAATAAAACACAGCAATTAGAAAACTGACAAAGAGATCAAATGAAAAGTACAATGTTGTTATAAACGAAACAGTTGATAATGAGATTTCATATGATTCATTATTGTTCTGTTTGACGATAACCAACATAATTGTTCTTGCCATTACTTGTTGTAACGTCACTTCGGCGAACTAAATGACAAACTGAAAGGATGAAAAACATTATTTAATTTAATCAGAATGACATATGTTTTGAGCCTGACATATGTTTTTATAAACCGAAAATGGTTATTGTTAAAGTGGATTTGAAAATAATTGTCATTACTAGTTAGGTACGTACGTGTTTGGTACGCGATAGTATGGTAGATGCGGAATAGAATTGCCCTTGATAGTATTTGTTGCAAACTATAAGATGCAACCAGAATTAAAAGATGGTTACATCTTCACTCAGGTTGAATACGAATCATTGAATCACTTTAGCTATTAATTACGTACGTCACTCTGAGCAAGGTCGGAAGCAGTACCTGAAAGGAACCGACTAGCGGTCACTTAAAGCAGACAGTTACTAAGAGATATAGTACCAGCAACCGCACTCTAAACTGAAAACATCCCGAATGGAACTGAACCGTTATGGTAAAGTACAGTGAGTGGTATCTGCCTTGGACAATGGTAAAACCATCTAATACTTATTTGCTTCCTTTTAGTCGCATTATACAACACGCAGGAAATACGTTAGGACTTTTTTAAAGCCCGTAGCTATATACGCTTGAGTTGACTTTTTATTAATTAGTTTGCTTCCGATTAGTGCTGGGTAATTCGAATTGATTCGAAGCACGATTTATTCGAATCAATTACGAATCGTTCATAGGAACAAAAACTTGTTTAATGAACTAAAATTTTCATTTTTATCGACGAAATGCAATCGATTTTGGTCAAATTTGACCAAAATCGTTTATATTTCGTCGTTAAAATATTTATGAAAATCGTTGCTTTCAGTGTGAAAAAACAATATGAATTTCCTCATTTTCACGATGGAGTCACGTTATAATAGTAAAAATGGGATATTTGTTATATACATAGTATTAGTGATTCGATTCGATTCAAAAAATATTCGAATCAGATTCGAATTCCATATGATTTGGTTTTGCCCAGCCTTATTTTCAACCTTGCTGAGAATGGATTTCAATAAAAAAATCTACTCACCTTTGTTTGCTGATTCTAGAGTTTTTGAAAATGATGCGGGATGTGTAGGATTGTCTTTATAAAACAAATTGAAAACTTTGATTAAACAGTATTAGACGTTCTTGCCACCCTATGAATATAGGCTATAGGGCTGGGCAATTCGATTCGGTGATTCGAATCGATTCGAAGTACAAATTATTCGAGTCACTCATGAATCGTTCATAGGAACAAAAACTTGCTATATGGAGTGGTGTTTTTCATTTTAAAGACATAAAATTCAATGTTATGCAAAAACCTAAAAAACTAAACCAAAAGCGGAAAACACAAAAATATATAATCAATTTTTTTGGTCCATAATTGGTTCAAATCTCATCGACAAAGCGATTTCGAATTTCTGTAATTTACAATTACGCTAAATAAACGGTAAATTTATTTTAATTTTGTCTCAGTGTACATAACTGAATTGATATCGTACAGCATGCAATACAGAATGCAATGTATATTGGACAATAGTGGATCAACATCTACACTTATTCCATGATTATTTTAAATTCGGTTTTAGTATATCAGTAGTTGTTACTTAGTTCCTTTCATATTCTGTATCCAACCTTGCTCGGGAGATTGATTTTCAGAAAAAACGAATACTTTTGAAAAAAAAATAATTCTGTACATTGCGTTCTCATGCAAACTAATATATTGTTATCTTATTGTTACCGATTCCTGTGCGTGTATATGCAGGAGTCCATGATAGCAACCCCGTGATTAACTGTGTTGTTAAGTCGGTTTCTAAAATGCAACAAAATTAGTACGATTATACTAACTAGGGCTGGGCAAAACCGAATCATTTAGAATTCGAATCTGGTTCGGACATTTTTTTCGAATCGGATCGAATCGCTGATTCCATGAAAATACAGTTACGAATAATTAATATCTGCTAAATATGCTAAGTGCGAATTTGCAATTCCACTCCAGTCCAAGAGCGAAAAGTTTTATTTTAACGACAATATACAATCGATTTGGATCAAATTTGACCAAAATCGATTGCATTTTGTCGTTGAAAATGACTTTTTGTTCCTATGACCGATTCACAAATGATTCGAATAATCTGTACTTCGAATCGATTCGAATCACCGTATCTAACCGAACCCTACATGCAACCCTTAAGTAAGACCTACAATTGCAAAGATGTTACACATCAAACTTATATGGCATCCAAAAACAGGGAAAAAAAGAATGAACATTGGCATGCTAGTAAAATGTCTAAATAAATTACGTATATTACTAGATCTCAATTCGCTGTATAGAGTTATCATAACGTATGTAGGACTTGCCTTCATAAAAAGACATCGTTAGAAGTTCAGGAACTGTAACTGATGATAAATTACAAAACAGTTAATTTAAATTTATCATATTTAATAATTCGAATTGCAATTTCATATTTATATTCTGGTAATTCATTAAGATGAAAATACTTCATTCATGTAAAACATAAACATACTTTAATTTATTTGTTAAAATAACATGTACGAATTTTTATGTAACGAAATCGAAATTTTTAAACTTCATACTTAAAACTTACTGAGTATTATAAAATAAAACTTTCTCCAATTTGAAAATAATTTTGTACAATAGTTTGAAAAAAACACAATCTTTTATAGTTAAAAATTGCAAACTCAATTCGGCAGTACATAAACCGTACCATAGTGATCAAAGATACTTTACAAATCTATTGCAAATTAAGTTTAATCCAACTCACTTGTTAGCCCCCCGCCAAAGGCAGTTGCTTTACAGTAACAAACTTCAGATATTAGTAGAACTAACAGCACTTTCAACATGATGCTCGTCTGCATATATGCATGAGGAGTATCATAAGACTTACCCATTCAGAACAGAAATATTTTCTCAAAACAATCTTTGTCAAGCATGGGTCACTGATGGATTGCGCCGCCGAGGCGCGGTCCATCAGTGACTCATGTTTGATAAAATAGAAATTCTCATTAGTTCTATAACCGATGAATAAAAGAACAACGCAGACAGGAAAAACGTTCTTCCGAATAGTCACTGACAGACTTGCTAACTTGATGACCTACCAGCGTCTTTCGCAATCCCCGTTCATTCCATGTGATTAATATTTTTCTGTAATACTTGTACGATCTTTTACTTATTTTATTTACTCAAATTGTAAAAATTTTTCACTTGGACGACGAAATAAAGAACCTACCTACCTACCTCACGTAAATTAGAATAAAACAATAAGTTGCAAAACAATGCCTTATGTTGAAATGAAATTTATTTTACTGCACGTAATTATAATGTACATATATGGAAGATCCATTTTTTTTAGCTAATGATTAAATGTATTGCATTTTCTCACAGTACATTCACGACATTTGCTTTTTGTCTTGAATTTCATCAAGAATGGAATTAATAGGATCGTTGGCCAGCGACTTAAGAATGTAGGTTACAATGAACGCCCTTTCCTAGCTCCCGTGTATTGATCGTTCCATGTTCACATTACTCCTCGACAGATGATACGATTCGCCAACCAAAATGTAACATTGTGCTGACTGCACTAGATGTTAGGATATCATGAACTTACAGGTTAGGCTGAACCATTTTCACTCCATATTCTACTCTGTATCTTGAAGAAACTCTATATCTTAGAACTTCCACACACACTTTGATTTCCCACCTTATCACAGCCCACATTGGTCCAAACTATTGATATTTAATTACCCAATTTTATATTTATATTGCACAGTATAACACATGTAAAAACATTCATTTGACAAGCATTAAAAGGAATATTCTGTGAATATATACAACTGTAAGAGAAAAATATTACAGAATTCAAAGCACTATTGTTTTTGAGGAAGAATAAGCATTTGCAAATGCTTTTCAGAATGATATTCCTCAATCCATCAGACAATGCAAGTTCACCATCTCGTACTCCAGGTTCTCCAGTGTAATATGCTTCCCGATTTGTTGGCAATTCTCAAAGAATAAGTAAAAATATGTTAAATGTTGAGGGGTCCGACCAACATTAGCAAAATTATGATAAAATGACAAAAACAGCTAAACGGCGCAATTTTCCTTATTCTAGCCTTTTACAATAGTATATGGCATTAGAACATGTTTTCACAAAATGACACAGGTCCGAAAGCGTGTAAACATTCCCTGTATATTTATGGGACAAACGATTTGAACGCTAATTTCTTCGGCACACAATCGAAAATAAGCAGATTCCATTGTTTTTTCTCCAAAAAGTCAACAAGAAAGCGGCTTAAAAGCATAGTTAAATTTATTGTTTCTCGTGAAAATTTTTCCCAGAATTAATTTTTTATTCTTCCATAAATCATAGTTCAACCACATTTTTTTGTCTGGCATGAGCTACTGATGGAACGCGACTTGGTAGCTCGATCCATCTGTGATTAATGCTTGATAAAACTTTATATTTCTGACTAGGAATTTCAATCCTGTAATTGCGGAATAGCCGGGGCGGATTGGTCAGAACCTTACCACTGGAATATATAAATATGAATGAAATATTATAATATTATCCGAGTGTCCAAATTTGCCATTTTCGGGAACAGCAAGTCATTATATGTTGTACCTGTCAATATTTTTATTGGTGAAGTTGGCTAGAAACGACTCACCGGGTTCATTAACAAATATTCATTTTTAATTTCATTCAATATGTTGCAATAAAATCACATAAAATCCAGAAAACACTAGCAAATGTTTTAATAAAACGTAGGAAGGAGTTTTTTTGGTTTCAGTTCGGCTTACACAGCGGAATAGCCCAGTAAGAGTCAGCGAAGTAAAGACTGAGTTAGTGAAGTTAAGGCTGACATAGGACATAAATGTGCATGGGTGTAGGTGTTCCAGGGAAGAAATTTACGTGACTTCAATCTCTCATTGGTTCAAATGTACCAGAGCGGAGAACTATCTAGATGCAAATGTGCTTGTATGGATATTATTGTATATACACGGCCATGTATATTTTAGCCCCATTTCCGTTCTTTATTAACAAAATCGTGTTCAAAGTTCATTTTTGTCTGGAACTAAACGATTTTCGCTTATAACGCGCTTTGTGATACTGGCGCCATGTTTTTCTTGATTAAACGCTTTTCTCTGATCCCCTCCCCAACAATTATTTCTCTTTCACCGCAGCTTAGTTGTTCCTATTTAAACACTCAGACAATCATTTGATTATATGATCCTGCATAGAAATATATAACTGTTCAATTCAATTGTCTTTCTCTTTCAAGGTATTTCAAGCTGTAGTGGATTTAAAGACTCCATCCAGTGCCCTAGACAGTGCAGCTCCATAATTTTGTGCGTCAGTGTAGTAAGCGGCTCGATATGTTTGAAGATCTGATGAAAATAAATATCATAATTGTCGTTGGCTGAAAAGATTGAATGAAAAATGGAGAAAAAATTACCACTGAGGCTTTCTTGTTCTTACCATGTAAAAAGTTCACATCAAAGGTATCTACTTAATTATCAAAAACAATTAATCAAGCATCGATTATCCCATCATTTACTTCCTTACGAAATGATTTTTGGGTAACGAAAAAGTGAGAGGATGCTTGAAATGAGATTATAAAAAATTTTGATTTGGAGTTGATTATCACAGGAAGTCAACTATAATTAAACAAAGAAGTGGTTGATGATTTTAGCATGTCTCAGGACAGATACCAATCACTGCACTTTATTATAGTATTCTGTTTGAGCTGGCTCTGCTTCGAACAAATGTCAATAAAGCAAATCCCTCCAGATTTCTGTAACAATATATACTGCAGATTTAACTATTTCATGTTATACTTACCTATACTTTGTTCGTTGTAGTTGTCAAGAAACGATACTGTTGTACCTAAAACAAAATATATTTTTTTAATAGGTGGAATGTGTTTATTTCACGGAAACAAACATGTTTGAAATCGCTATTCCTTAACAGTCATTCACCTCTGTGATATTGATATAAAACTTCAAAATTTTACCAAATACAAGTTGCACATTGCCAAGATGCGGTCTTTCAAATGTGTAATACATCTTGTCGTAACTTCTTGCCATTTGAGTGATTTTAGTTGGCTTCTGTAGAGGCGTTGCTTTCGGTCTTGGTTAGAGAGAACTTTAAAAACAACTCAACAGAAAAAGAAATCCCCTAACGCGCCTGAATAATAAATCAATACTAACCTTGATTGGTCGACGTCAACGTACTACTGTAAACCACGTTGGCAAGTATATGAAGACAAGTTAAAGCGCCGTCAGGACACAGGACCAGAGTAGCCATAAAAGATTTTAGTTATCGATTCAGCAGAAAGTCGATATTTTATCAAATAATTAACTTGGTACAAACAAAAATGAAGTAGTTAAATTAAATAATACCTTTATTGCTAACATAGTTATAATCACACTGTAACAAAAAATTCAAAAAAATCACTGGGCTTTGACAGTAATGTTACTTGACGGTATTGAACAAAATTCAAAATTGACTTTTTTTGCTAAATATGGGGTGTTGATGGAACGCACCGCGAAGATGCGGTCCATCAACAGCCCATAATTGGCACAGATCTCATTAACAAAGGGTTTTTTAACTTTGAAAATATGAAATTACTGCAAACAACCAGTTAATTCACTGTATTTTTGTTACAGTGCATGGCGTAGTTAGAACCTTAAACGGCCTAATTATGAATACAAAATAGGTACCTCAATTACATAAATCCTATAAATTTGCGTTTTTATTGCATATCTCGATAAAAGCAACCCACCCTATCGCAGAAGTTACAATTTTTTTGAAAAAAGGGAAATCAGGGCCTCAAATTTATTAAATAAGTGTACTTTTGTTGTATAATTTTCGACCTCATCTTGTTCAAACATCATTGCGGCCAATTGGTCGCACCTGGATACATCTTCACAAAAAGAGTGGAACAGCTGAGAATAGACATCCGACATATCTCTTGACTCTTATGCTGTCCAGGAAGAAACAACATGCTAGAGATAAACGATCGTCAGAATTTAACTCAATTTGAATAGTAGGATTAGTGAACACTAGTAGAGCCTAATGTAATTTTTCATATGATCATTTCAAAATCTGTTGTAATGAGGAAAATGGGATTTGAGTAAAAATATTACAACTGTGCGTACCAGAAATACGCAAAAGGATGTTATATTATCAAAATTTCTGATGTAGCTTATCAAGCTATACATTTTACTTTCAAATCGAATAAGATATTGCATTTTCGCATATATTTAACATGATAGATCGCACAACCCAAATTGCGCCAACGAAATATCTACGTCAAATTTTTTTGTTTATTTCCATCCATTCTTCTGAAGTTCAACTCTTTAAACCTGTCGTAACTTAACCATAGAGTCAGTGTGATCACTGATTAAACTTTGCTATTTATCGGTAATTTTTGTGATATAAACGAAAAACAACATGCTAGAAATAAATAGTCAACAAAACCTAGAATTTGGATTGTGAACACTTGAAAAAAAATGTTTCAAAATATCCCCTTCGATTGATTTTATTTTTTATAAAATAGAGGAAAATTGGATTCGAGTACAAATGTAACAACAGTGCGTACCAGAAACTCACAAAAGGACGTGCTATTATAAAGATTTCCTATATAGCTAATCACGCTATACATTTTACTTTCAAATCAAATAAGATATTTTATTTTCGCATATATTTAACATGATAGATCGCACAACCCAAATTGCCCCAACGAAATATCAACCTCAATTTCTTTTGTTCATTTTCATTCATTCTTCTGAAGTTCAACTTTCTAAAATTGTCGCAACTTTACTATTGAGATCATTGTCGCCACTGCTTAAACTTTGGTATTTATCGGTAATTTTTCTGATATAAACGAAAAAATAAACTGCTAGAAATAAATAGTCAACAAAACTTAAAATTTGGATTGTGAACACTTGAACAAAAAATTGTTTCAAAATTTTTCCTTCGATTGACTTGATTTTTTATAAAATATAGGAAAATTGGATTCGAGTACAAATATTATGAATGTGCGAAGCGGAAGACACAAAAGGATGTGATATAAGCAATAATCAACAGATATTGTTCGGATAAGTCGTAAATCGGCCATAAGAATAAAAACTCTTTCATTGAGGTGAAGTGGAAACAAAATAATAATAATAGCATAATGAAGCCGAAATATTTTCCATTTTTGGGCAAATTTGTTTTTGCCCAAGAGATGATGTGTGAATTGTACTTTACAGTTTATTTATATCATTATCCTCTGGTATTGTGGTCAAACTGTAATAGGAAAAAAAAGGATATTCAATTTTTACTTTAATAATTTGTGATTCAAGTTTGTCTGAGTTTATTGAAATCAAGACAGATATTTCATCCAATTCTATGCAAAGCAAATTTTGACATTTGTTTCCTTATATGAGTAAAAAATCATATCAATCGCCACATTACAGAACCTTGTTTTCGATTGCATCTGGGTGTGATTACAGCTACGGCTGGGCAATTCGATTTGGTAATTCCAATCGATTCTAAGCGCAATTTATTCGAAGCAATTGAAAACCATTCATCAGAACAAAAACTGAAATTTTTAATTTTAACGATAAAATGCAATCGATTTTGATCAAATTTGATATGAAGTAGAAAAATTTTAATTTTCACAATTAAGACAAGTTGTAGTTACAAAAATGGGATATTTGATACGTGGAATTAGTGATTTGATCCGATTCGAAAAAATTATCCAAATCAGATTAGAATTCCGAATTATTCTTTTTTTTATCAATATTTTTTGACGACTCGAACTTTAATGTTGTTTCCTTCTAAAGGAGCAACCTTCAGTGAGCTTCTCCCACCGATAGGTTGACATAAAACAACGGTTTTGCATCCCTAGTCACAGCGCGGAATGCATTAACGAATACTCCGCAATCCGCAATTATCCAAATCAGTTTCAAATTCCAAAAGATTCGGTTTTACCCAGCCCCAGTTACAGCGTGGAATGAATTGACGATTATTACACTCCGCAATCACTCGCTGTCATCCAGAAATATGATTCTGCCAAGTATGAATTACGTCAGATCGTAATGCGTCGATTCTTTAAAAAATGCGTCGAAACGACGATTCTTAAAAAAGTCTCCGGAAGTGGTTGGTTTCCGCAAATTATATTATAGATCATGAAGTACTTTTTTCAGTGTGCCGAGCTCAGTTTGAAAAATAAAACATTTTATTCTGTTTTTGAGCTTTTTTGTGCCGTGAATTTCACGCTTCAGAATGTTGACTATTTATGAGAAATGAGAAATATGATTAGCTAAAAACCTTCATACGATTCGTAACTGAGGTTTGCACGGGATTTCGTGGCTAGAATTGTGATTGAGCCGTATTCTCGCACCTATTTCCTCTATTGCAGGATAAAATTGAATCCTACCTTATGTTCGTTTTTTGGAACAATTGGATTTTTTCGCAGGTTCGCTTCTCGGAAAATCTCGTATGCACATTGGAGAATGCGTATTTCATACGTTTAAACTGTCGATGACATGTCCGAGAAACCATTGGGATCTTATTGCGCCCAGGGATATTCAAAGCGATATTGTCCAACAAAACACATGAATCCAGAAATTCACAAATTGCACTTTATACGTTTGCTTTCCAATTAGTTATATAAACCTGTGAAACGTCATTTTCTTCTTATGTCCACGAATCAAAGTCGTTGGTTCCGTTGTTTTAATATAGCAAGGGTTTATTTAACATTATCCTCAACTCTAAAAAGCGGCTAAGGATTTGTCTTTTACCTTTATTTGTGATTAAAATATTGCCATTCATTTGGGTAGATCACTCTGAGCAGGGTTCTGTAATTGCGACTAAATAACGTTCATTAGTATTTTAAATGTGCACCTATTATTATACTGATGTAAAATTTTGCCTAAATAACTACTAAAAAAAGCGTTTTTCTATTAAACGTTCACAACAACATACATATTCACAACTCGATATGTATTTGGAAGAATTATTTAATGCTTAAACCTGGACTTTACAAACTTTTTCATAGTCACTCACACTGCAACAAATATGCAGTAAAATCACCGACCTTCGACAGCAAGTTTATTTGGTGATGTTGGAATAAAATTAAAAAGCAAGTCCAGAAGTCTTCATTTCTTGACTTATGTAGCTCTTTCCACAGTATTGGTTTTGGCAGACTCGTATTAAACGTCTCATACAACTTTGCTCCAAGCGAGTTTAAACAGCAAATTCATTCATTCCATTCATGGCTTGAACGTCATAAAAAGCGGTTTTTATCTATAAATCTATGAAACCTATAAATACTGTAAACGATTTTTTACAGTGCATTCCACTCTGAATGAGGCAGTGTACTGGCGATCTCTTGGCAAGTCATGTTAACAAGGTTTACATTTGGCTGCAGAAACAAGGATAAACGAGCCTATCTAAGTGGGAATCGAATATGGCAAAGGGTCTGTATTGTCAATGCTGAATGTGGCAAAACTAGACCGTTTATAAAAAACAACATACGTATTAATAGTTTAAATAAATATATATTTTAAATTATCCTCTAGCTGTAGAATGTAAGTATAAGTTTTTCTTGTTCAGTAGACGAATGACGTCAACATCATAATGTCCTTTTCACGATTGACCTGGCAAACTGAAGAAAAAAAATATAATTTCTTCATGCAGCATATAAATTAATTAAATATGGCCTAACCATGGGTGAAGATATCGAGTGTTCGGCATTAGGGTTATTAATTGGGGCTTATCATTTTAAAACGAGTCAAAGCCAATACGATGGAAAGGCCTATATAAGTCCAGAAAAAGACTTTGGGACTATTATGACGAGACGTACGGAGCCATTTCGAACCTAATGCCAATATCGAAACTTGTTGGACGGTGACTTAATCAAGAACCTTGTTAGCTAGAACCAGTGGTATACTTAAATTCCCTTACCCAGGCTTGTTAAAGCCAGATGTTGTGAGAATGGTGTGGGTACACCTACAAAAACAAAAAACAAAATATGATTACGTTCAGCTTGAAGCATGAATATGTGCAAAGCAGCTCAATTTTATACGTTAAGCATAGCTTTCGGGCACTATAGCAGGTATATTTATTACAATAGGTTTGATTGATTTTAAGAAAAGAGAAAAATGTCAGGGAGAGTATTAGTCATGTTAAAATCGACTTTTTAAATTGGCTAGACATACGACGTTTGAAAGCTGAGTATTTTTGTTGTTTTGTTCTTTGAAAAATCCCTCTGTGCAATGTCAATGTAAGACGACTGAAAAAGAATGGAAACTATTGGCCACGTCTAATGCGATGAGCTACGCAAGATGTCCACCCAAAGCTTGAAGCATCCCATAAAAAACTAAATTGTTATACCGAAAATCAAAAAGTGGTATCTACCCTGGACCATGGTAAATCGTTGTAAAGCCAAAGTCCTACTTGATTCCTTTGTTGAAAATGCAATGTCTCCTTCTCTGTCGATGTTCGGATATAAATCAGCAACTAAATTTGTATCTAATAGCAAAAGGGTGGAAAATACACCAGTTCATGTCCAAAATTTTTTTTTGAAAAACATTTTTTGTGAAGAATGAGATGGAAACGCGGGTGATACTTTACAAAACTTTTAGATATTGAATCATTTTATTGCATTTTACTTGACATTGTAAAAATAACAGAGAACAATTCTTAAAAAAGGATTTTTATCGAACTCACCTTCAAAAACAGCTGAAAAACCTGTTAATTATATTTCACATAATTCATATTTATTTATTTATAGTTATCGATCATAGAAGAAAACTTTGGTGACATTTTAAACTAGTATACTACAAGTAAAAGAGCTCATATTCATATTTACTCAAATATTTTTAGTCGAGGAAAAACGCTTCATGGGATATGTAGATCATTAAAAACCAATTCTTTTAATATGCATATTGGATATTCTTTTTTTATTAAAACCTGACGTATAAAAATCGAAGATTTCAGCTTAAAAACAATAATGATCATGAAGATATTGATTTTTCAACGCATTTGATAATATAAAATATTTTGCCGCGAAGCCAACGAATTACCAGTTATTTTTTCTTAGTTAACTTTGTAACTTAGTTAACTTTGCCTCAGCCTCCTTATGCTCATAGTTACGTTTTACTCGATATTCAACTTACCTCCCATCAATCCAATGTCGGCATCTGACAAATAAAACTGACTCAGAACAACGCTCATAAACAATATTAGGTTTATCATGATGATCAACAACACTGTTTATAATAACTGAATCTTGTTTCCGCTAATATTCAGAACTGTTTTTGTGCTTCATTAAAGAACAGGACAAGCGCAATATCCTTCCTATGGAATGATTGACAGAAATTTGAAATACTCACTGAAATCCTAGTTTATGTTCGTCGCAATTCATCAGTGACGTAATCAAGTTTTGGTTGTGAGTTTTATATGTGCAACTCGAATTGAAAATTACCTTAGCTAATGTTAAGCAGTAACAATTTTCAGAGTCCTGTATTCACGTTAGGATTATCACTGAAAGAAAAATTTCCAGCATAATTTCGTTCGTCGGTATTACCGTCTCAATGTAACCATGCTGCAATTAAAGGTTATGAAAAAAACAAGCATTTCGTGCTAAAATTGTTATTTCTTTCTGAACTGAAAATTTGAAAAACTTAACGTTTTAGGCGTTGAACACATTGATTATATACTATTGTTATTTATATTTATTTGTGTCTGTGGATTTGAGTATATATGTTGAAACTGTGCGTAGCGGGAGCGTGTAAAGGCTTCTGCACGCAAGACGCGTCAAAACGCGACGTGCGTTATGCGCTATTCGAGAATCAGTTGAACGTACGTAGTTGGTACGTCAAGTTGTTCAGCTTTAATGTTATTTGATAAATTTGTAAATTTCAACAATGTTCAAATGATAATGATAAAAGTTATTTGGCATAAAGTTCCAATGTTATCTACTATACTTTCGAGTATCTTGGTTTTACTGACTATTAGACGATACAACTGCATAAGCACATATTTTTAAACTCGGTTATAGCAGTATATTTGCATGAAAATGTGATTTGTTACAAATATTTTATAAAGTAACTTTTTAGGATTTATGGAGGATAATACAATTAATATCGACGAAACAATATATATCCAAAATTAAGTGCATACTCATCACCTTAACAGGATTGAAATGATGTCAGCAATTAAATTTCTTCCAACTGAGATATTTTTTCAATTTATTCAAAATACTCATAAGATTCGTTGAATTGTTACAATTAAAATAATCTGTTTTTTTAATAAAAAAATATGTTGTGATTCCGAGCAAATTGAAAGTAGGTTTAATTTTCTAAGGAAGGAAAGGCAACGCCGCATTCTGTACCGCAATAACATTGTCCAATCCTTTGGTCAACGCATTTCCAAGATCATGCAATTCATTGTAGTATATTACTCGATCCACATGCGCGGCTATGAGGAAAAAAATATAAAACATTTAGATTATAAATTAGGCTTTACTAAAGATATTGATTTCATGGTGGGTTGGTATTACCCAATAGTCCACAACACTGAGTGTAATCCCACCGAACGGTTTTTCCACATGTTGTATTGCAACCAGATGGGATTTCCCGCACTTTTTGCTCTCAAAATAAGCTTTATGTATTTTTCATTGAATGGAGAACTAATATGAAATGTGAGCCTACTTGCCTGCAATTTGATAAGTGCAATCGGCTTGAAACGATAAACTTCCATCTGAAAGAAAAATTTTATATCAACTTTGGCAAAAAAAATGTCAGCATTAAATTCAAATTTATAAATTAATCTTATAAATGTAAATCCATAACCTCATTACTAGTGTTCGGAATATGATTAGTTGCTCATTAGTTGCTCATTTGCAAATCATTTAAATAACGCCATATAAATTAGACCAAAAAATAAATAAATTGCTGTGTAATTGTTAAACATTATAATATTCTTTCATTTTCAAGTTTTGAACTAATAAAAATAATTTCTTGATCTTTGTTTCGGAACGAAATAGTTAATTTAAATTAAAACTAACAGATCTTGTTATACTAAGTAGGTCTACTATCCGTTGGATGTTGTCGTCAATATATCTAAGAATGCATCGCTGATCATATTACAGCATCTTTCTATCATGCTACTGCCCACAAAAAAATAATCAACTGCCATTAACAAATAAAATTTTAAGCATTTCAATGTAAATTATTCCGTATAGAACTGAACCGATGTAGCAAAGTGCAGTCAGTGATGTTGGCACCTGGAGCCGTTCATCATTTCTTTCCCTTTTCCTCTGGCTTCCTATAAAATGCAAGAAAGGCGTCAGCAGAACTTTGCATCACGCACCTATATAGTATTCAGTGTAAAATTCTTCTACTATCTGTTAATTTTTTCGGGTCATTACAGGGGTTGAAGCATGTAGCACTCCGTTTTTGCATGTCATTGTGAACAAACCAATACTTGAGATAGAATACTTGAAATATTCGTTGGATTATTGTTGCCACATGCAGAAAATGAGAGTTTGAAATGCAGATCTCGATTAATAGTTTTCTTACTACTCACTTTCCTTAAATTTTAAATTTTTTCAGGCTTTCGCATATACATTTAAACCGCGGCTTATAAGCTGACTAAACTTCAAAAAAAAAACATGATTACTCTTTCATTTTCCAACTTTTTGTTCTTATAACTAATTCAATATCAATATAAATAATTTCTCTTTATTTTTTGTTTTGAATTTATTCCACCGAAACGAATGGCCAGCTTTATATAAAATAACAAGTTCCGTCGTTTCCTACTAATTAGACTATTTAACCTCTGGAAGTTTGAATCTGAAAATGCTATGCTAATCGTATTTCAGCATGTTTCTATCATGCTACTGCACTTATACATCGGTATCGCTTCACATCCCAATAACATCCAAAATGATGATACAGTCTTTAACGCAGTTCCATCCGCAATTTGGTGAACAAATATTAAACGTCCAGAGCAAGAACCTACGTGCATCTACGTCAATTGCTTTTATTTTCCCTCTATAATACGCACGTACTAATTTCCATCAGGACATACAGGATAACATCGAATTAAAAAGAAAAAACATATGTTTTTTGCAATACACTTAGCGACCCTATGATAATACAAAAGTTGATTGCACTTAATGGTGGCGGTTGATTTATATCTGGGTTGGCTGCGCCAAGAAAATTTTGTCTACTTTAAAGACATTTTTTCATATTCCAAAATCTTGCTGGGGCACTTGGAGGGGACATTCAAACCTTCACACTACCTCAGCAATTGAACTAAAATTGACGGATGACAAATTTGTATCATCAGGCGATTTTAGTAATTTTAGCATATTACGTAGATATCCTAATACTACGCGATGCATAGTTTGAGAAATTAGGTAAGATAAATATTCATTATTAAATAAATATAGTTTTTAATAGGCTATTCAGCGATTTTATTCCTCAATCCCGTTGAAAAATCTATTTTGTTGGTTTTTAATCAAAAATTTATTTAATCTTGAAATTGAGAACAAAAATTTCATCTATTTTAGTAGACATATTATTATACTCCACCTCTTTCAAGTAAAAACTTGGTTACCACCATTAGTCTTGAAGGGTAGGGCTGATTTTCCAAAGCAGAGTCTCTTCAAAATTTGTTTTTTGTCAAATTTGATTAAAATTGCTGACCTCTAACTCTTATTTTAATTACATTGCTGACTTTTTCTAAATTTTATCTCGATTTGCCGAGTTGTGTGAACTTCACAATTACAAGTACAGAATTTGGTAATAAAGGAATTTATTGTTATTCTTCATTTTTGGGTTCATTTACGTACGGCGTATTTGCGCAAGCTTGGGCAATGTCCGCTATACTGATGCCTGCGTTGAAAAAGCTTCGGTGTTATACTTGATCTAATAATTTGAAGTGAAACTTAGACAAAAGATTGCCATTATCGCAGCGACAAAATTTGCACCAAAGACAAGGCCTACTTGGAGTTTAAAACATCTGCACCTCCGAGGCATATTCAGCCCTGCGTAATTTTTACAATTGATCACATTCGTATAAACTTTATTGTTCAGATACGTCGTATGACTTAACTTTGGATTCTAATTTCTTCTTATTCCTCTCATACTTGAATAAAACATGTGCAAATTGAAAATGTTCTGATCGGATGACAGGAATTACGTAGATTCCTGTATTCGCCAGCATCTGTTGCCTCATTCAAACGCCTGGTATTAAACCTACGTAAACATGCTACATGATGCTGACATTGTTGTTTGTGTTGAGCTTTATTCAAGTGAATTTTAGTGCACAAATAACAGTTAATGTCGCTGAAGGAGGTAAGTTAGTATTTTATTTTTTTACCGAAAACTTTATATATTATATATATTATAGAAAATATATTTATTTGAAATATGTTATTTGCCTTTTATATGTTTGTTTTTCGATTTTAATGCAAATGATTCAGATGTTATATGTAGTATACTGTGTTACAATATTCGATTACCTGACAAACGTTCGATAAGTAGATGTTATAAATTGTTCAATAGGATGTGCTCAGTCGACGTTTTGAATGTCTATTCGACATGCTTCATCATGACTGTGAATAGAGGGGTAACAAAGTAAACTGAAGGGACTATTGAGAAAATCGAAATTTCGCTTAATTTGATTATTTGTGTTTTTCCGGTCGGGCATATGGAATCTCCATGCCTATGCGATGTTAACTATTTGTTCATATTCGAATATCGGTAATACATGAAAGAATAAAAACTAGATGTCAATTCGAGACATCTGTATATTCAATCGAATAAATTCATCATATTTGGTTTCCGATTATTAGAATGTTACAATGGCCCCAAACTTTCAACGTTTTCAAAGCATCTAGGGTTGACCGCAGCAGGTGAGTTTAACAGATGTCACACTTCTATTTATCGAAAGGCATATTCTGGCATATGCTATCCGAAAACGGTCAAACAAATTTCGTTTATTTTTGTTTCACTGAATTCATCAGACTTTGGTTCGATTGAATTTCTTGAAAAAATCGATTAATTTACTTTACGATTTCATTTTATAATGAAATATATTTCAAATATTTTTCAGTTTTACAAAGAAACCAAGCAGCATATTGTCTGGCTGTACAAAATCAAGCAAACCAGATGTCTGGAGAATTGAAAGTTATTATGACAAGTACCTCACCAGCTACATTCTTTCTCAATTAAAATATCGATGACTTTATTTCACAATCAAGACTTCCTTTTTAAACTTGAATAATATATAATTTGAAAAAAATATGATGTAGAACGCGGTAGCGAATATGTTTGTGCAAATATATTGTCAAAATTTTGCAAAAAATACATAACTTATTATGATAAGTGGGATACATTGTTTTGCTCTATTACATGAAAGTTATTATGAGACCGAGTGGTTAATAAATGTGCTAACAAGCTTTCAACAATTTTTTATTCTTTTCTTTCATTCCAGTTCAGAGAATAGCAAAAGCAAAAAAAATATATAATAATTGAATCCAGGATGCTACAAAGTCCAGAAGGAAATGATTCACTATAGTATCTTGTAACTAATCATGACCAATAGGAATTAATTTTATTCTTAATAACATTGTAATAAATACCGACCGTTGTCAGTCCGTCAGAGTTTACTTTGTCTTTGCACATCCTCCATAAGTGAAAGTCCATGACTGGGTAACACTTTTGGATATTGATCATAGTGGCATAAGAATAATCACAAACTCACCTGCAAAAAACTCCTGGACTATTATTTGTGGAAAATAAATCACTTGAAAGTTCAACAACAAAAATAGCAACACCAGCATGTTGTTGCGCCAACGTACCTTCGTTTACCGATCACTTCACAAAAATATTATGCTGACAAATTCCGGAACTAACGTACTTCCTGACATTTATATGACGATTGACTTACGAATTATTTATTTTGAAAAATGCCCTCGCGTTATGCGATATTTTGAAAACATGAATTATGTAATTTTGTCACATATGCGTCACAGGTGGACCGTGCGTGCCTAAGCGGCTTATACACACTGGTTGATGGAATCACACGGAGAGAGGTTTTTGCGTTTTAGTGTGCAGAAGTGATGTCTTCTGGTATTGCACGTATAAATGATTATTATATATTATATATTATTCAAGTTAAAGAAACATTTATATGAAACGCAATTTCAATCATACAAACATAACTTGTCAAATGATTAATCTGGTTCATTTTTGGAACATTCTAGTTAGCCCCAGAGTTTGTTTCAATAAGTACTAAGTTGGTATACATATATCAGTTAGCGCGCTATTTCAATTCTTATAGCTCTTTTGATAGTATTAATTACGGTGTTAGTGAAAACCGTTTATTCAACTTTATAAAACAAAAACATTTATTGTTTCAACGTTTCAAAACATTTACAAAATGAAGTTCAAATTTGGTTTGGGCCTTTTTGACACAATTTTGTCAAACAATTAAAAATAATACGAACCTTCCTCAGAGCAATTAATAATTTTGTAAGTTATGTTGATGATTTAGTTAGATCTTCGTTATCATATTTGATATATGCATCCACTTCATGCTTCAGTTGCTCACCACATTTATTGGACGAATAAGCTAAATTCTGTCCGGTTTTGCAATTGTTGTTGCAGTATGTTTTACCGGATTCTAGTTTCGTGGATCCTGCAATAAATATATATTTTGAATCGCATTTTCAACTCTTACCTTCTGAATGATATCACAAATTAATCAAATATGGGAAAATATTTGGTCTTGGGAATTTTTATTTGTCGCCAATTGCGAATTGTATCTGTGATAAAATTGGCTTTAAATATATATATATATATATATATATATATATATATACATATATATTATTTAATTTCACTCTACGCAAGATCAGAAACAGCAGCAGCGGGCTAATGACAACCTAAAAGATGGAAAGCTATTATAAAATACATTTTCCTAAGTCGAAAACATTCAAAACAAAACTGAATACAACAAAACTGAATGGTATCTGAGCTTTGCGATAGTAGAACCATTTCACACTCCTTTGTTTTATGTTAGTCGTATATTCGGAAACGTAAGAAAAATTTCGGCAATGGACCAACTCCGTTAAAGGCGGAATTGAATTTATAAATTACTTTCAAATATCCAAACTTCATTAGTCATCATTACATTATAGAAATTCAAACTTTTCAAAATTCATTCTAAAAATCGATCCCAATAGTACTTTATTTCTTCTCGTTGCTGATTCTCAAAGATAACTTGGTTAAGCTAAGCCGAACAAGAAGAAATCTAACCCTGCCCATCTACAAGTCGCCGCTAGTACAGGGTTTTGGGCAGGGTGAACCACTCCAAGAAGGGGCTAAAAAAATAAAAGAAATTAGTAATCTTTTTCTGAACATGAACAACGAATTACCGGTGGATGGCTTTGCCGAAGCGCAGTTCATCTGTTGCTCATATTTGACAAACAATATTTCTGATATTGGCAACCATAAGCCACATCTTGAGAGCGCCATTCATCAGCGATCATTTTTCCACTGTCTAATTCTTATTTTTCTGATGAAACATAATTTATTCCAACTCAACTTACTTGTTTCAGCGTCGGGAGGAACACATTTGGATAGCTTATTTGGGTTATTTTTAGTCAGGCATTGGTATAAGGTCCAAAAAATCAAAAACTCTTCTCAATGCATGTTCCATGATATTCAATTCCTTCTAACTGTATTTAGCTAAACAATAACAATCTTCTGCGCAGGGTACCTGAAGGGCATTTTTATCTGTTGAAATAAAAACACTAGAGATTATAATTGGTTTGTAATGCAGTAAATCCAAGACTTTTTACTTGCATCCGAAGCGAAGTAGAATATATGGGTTTTAATATGCAGCCAATTCCAGCCCCTGAAAATCATTCAAAAAAACTGTAACAACAATTCATTGAGTCACAAATTAACATAACCATAAATTAACTATAAAACAAAACTTTCATTACCTTTATTGTGCTATTATTTTAGTAAGTACTTCCTCAGGCAATCCATGTTTAAAACTAGTATATCCTTCGCATATGATGGAACAAGACCAACAGGTACAGTTTTGTCTGAATTAGTTTCCAGGAACAATATATCCTACTGCGCAAATAAAATAAATAAAATAAAATTCATTGCAAATCCATTAAAAGCGACATTGTGATGTTTTTTCGTAAATTCAAAATGACTGCAGAAAAATTAATTTCTATGCAAAGTAACGCTGGGAATAATTATTATTCACTGTTATAGCGTTATAGGTGGTTGGTATCTTAAGGTAATACTAACGTAGGTCGCGGCACACCACCGTGACTTTTTATGTTATTTTTTATTAAAATTCGCTCAGAGCAAGGCCACAAGAGATAAATCAAACTTGAAAATTCTCTTGAGCTACTAAAGTGCAAAAAACTACATGAAATGCAGGAATAGGAACTAAGGAACCACAATCCCCGATAGATGTCTATTACCGCGAGTTCTAAAGCCCTGCGGATCAACACGATCAGGAAAGCAGCGAGAAGGCAAGGAATTCCAAAGCTCAGAAATTCTTGGAAAGAAACTTCTTGCATAAAACTGTTTGAGACATTGTGAAACCTCCACAGTGAATAGTTGTGAATTGATAGCCAATCGTGTGAACCGATTCAAAATTTTGTTCAGAGAAAAAGAGCAATAAGCTCCCTTGAACAAAGACCATTATAATACCGGTAAAATAAACAGAGTGAGGCAACGTTGCTGCGGTGTGACAATCTTTGCTGACCGGAAGAAGTTTTGGGCCAATCATTCGCCGTTGAATACGGCCAAGCACGGTAAGACCAGTGACAGCGGTATTGCCCAAAATGTGACGGCAATCGAATCCGTGATTTGTGCAAATGGAGAATGATTCCGGGAGTGAGATAATGGCGAGCTCGATATAGAGAACCGACTTTCGTTGAGGCTCGTTTAGCAATACTAGTGACATATTCATTCCTACTAATGCCCTTAGACAGCGTGAGTCCGACGAGACGAATATTTGAGGAATCCTCCAGAACAGTAACAGATAATGATGAAATTAGTGTATTACTATTAGTGTAACAATTGTTTGATGAAATTTTGGTCTACTCCGAGTTAAGGGTTACATGACCAGTGTTACTTCAATTAGATGCGCAGGCCAAATCACACCCAAGCGATTTTACCAGAGCCAGACGTAGTTCCGGGAGGGATTTTTCGTTAAGACAAGAATATAGAGTTGTATCGTCAACGCAAATTACCAAATCACATATCAAATTACCAGTCAGGTCATTAATATATATCAAGAACAAAGTTGGACCAAGAATCGACCCCTGAGGGACACCGGATGAAATGAAATAATTTACTGACCATTGTCCGTCCAGTTTTTCTAAAAAAATTTCGCCAATGAAGAATCACTGTGTTGTGATATCATCACAAATGTATGTTTTATTCGCTGACCTTCCAATTACACCACCTGATTGCTATTAGATTTCTAGTTTTGCTAAGAACAGGCAATTAGAAATACTATTTTTTAAAGAATTATTCCCAGATGGACCGCTCCTTTGGGACAAGGTCAATCAGTATATTCACCACGCTCTGCAAAACACGTTTGGTCAATATTTTCCGGGCTGGGCATCGTCCCTGCGAATCGCAAAAAAATCTGAAACATAATTTCTGAAAGAAAAAATGCTATTGTAACTTATGATCTTTGCACTAACCAACAAACTAACATTGCATTCAATTTTAAGCAGAAAATCAAGGGCAGAAGATTTGCAAACTGTTAATTCAATGTTGTCAATTAAATGAGGATAAATCAGGTTCATATTTTAATAATATCGAAATTATAGTCATACTTGATAAGTGATACTTTTTATATTCGCATTTTGAAGCGGCGAATTACAAAGCCACTATGTGGATTAACCCATTTAAAAATATCATATGGTATGAATCATTAATCAATATTCAATCTTGCCCAGGTTCAATAAAGGGTAACCCAATATTTGGAAGTCTGCATTCTACAGTATATTTATTTTAGCTTTGACTTTCATTGCATAAGATCTTATGTAGGTTACAATCTTGTAGGGAGAACGTATTTATAAACCGGTTGCCAAGAAGTATCTTGAACTTTTTAATATATTTGTGTATCATTATATAAGAATTGTAACAGAATATAGCTTTCATGGCAGTTTCTTCCCTGAAATAGGAATTGATTTTTATGGACATTTGGACGTTGTTAACTGGTTGCTTGTATTGAACTGTTGTTATTGTAAATTTGATTGAAATAAAGCGTTAAAGTTGTGCTACACTACATGCCGCCACAAAAAAGTGTTAACATATGTCCAATGCTCATACCCAGCGTAAGATATTCAAAAGTATCAATTTTCAAAGAAAGCTGTGTTCTCTCCATTCTAAGCAAATGATTACTTGTAGGTCATGGTTACAAAATTTCCACTGAGGTATCATGCAACATGATATTGCAAGAATTTGCGGTATTAATAGCATTATAAGGCTTTTCAAAACAATGAACGACGAATCGCTTATATCCTAATAATTTACAACTGTACCTGATTAAATCAAAACAATCAAAGTTTAAAGGAAAAGCTCTAATCGACTGTATGAACTGTTTGTATCAATCTTAAATAGCTTTTAGCCAATGTGTGAATCACTGCGCTGCGGAAGCGAGGTTCATTTGTAGGTCATGCTAACAAAATTTCCGTTGAGGTAATATGCAACATCCTGATATGGCACATAATATTGCGTGTTAATAGCAAAAAAAAAACGATGAATCCCATATATTCTAATGATTTACAGATGTGCCCCATTAAATCTGACAAATAGCATTGAATGTTAAATTTTTCAATTGTAAAATCTTCAATTTTAAAAAGAATTCAAGCATGGAATGACGGGAAAAACACCAAGATGTTCGTAGCACCAAATAGTTCATCTGTGATGTCATTGCAAATAAATAAATTAACCTATTAAGCACAATTTGATATTGAGGCGGGAAATGTTAAAATTCCACCGAATATGTGCATAATTACTGCTGCTGCAGTTATATATATATATGCATATATGGGTCTTTATTTTTTTATTTGCTTTTCAGCTATTGATAGGTAGTCGTTAATTCTTTTTCCTCCTCATTTCTCTACTTATTTAAGTTTTTTTATACGCAAGCACAAAAAAAATTAATTAACATATTAATTATTTTAATCATGAATGTATTAAAATGTGAAAAATGTTGCCATACAGATGGTGCCATGACCTAATGAATGCAAAATAAAATTACTAAACAATAACAAGATTATACACTGGAGGTGTTCCAAATCCACTTGTGAATGTGACAACATTAAAACAGAATGGGTCCAAATGGAACCTTCCACCAGGAGCAAATGCGAATACAATGAATGAAATTGTCGTTAGTGCACTTGATATCTTTGACATTTATATAATTTATTTATAAAACAAAATTTTTAATTCTATAACTTGCTTCTTAAATACACATTTATCTGATAAAATATATCCGAAATGAGTTGTCACTCTTTCAATAACTCTTGGGTATTTGCAATACATCCTTCAACGGCAAATATATTTTGATTAATATATTTGGCAAAAGCTGACATATAGGTGTATGGTTTACTACTATACTGCAATTTCGATCTAATAAACGCCCTATTTTACGCTGTATATCACAACTGTTATAGTTGAAGCAGAACGATCGTTGCGAAATGGAGAAATGAACACTAACTCCATGTTAAATATTAAGTCAATCTGTCGAGCTATTGAGATTTTTACGTAGGCTCTGAATTGTTGGTATGGGCTTTTGGAGTTTGTTACTATATTTTGTAGCTGTTGTACAAGATCACTAAATGTGGAAGATAGTTTTACAATCGCTAGGGGAAGATACCATTTTAGTACCTATCTAAAGTAGTAGATCAATTGAGGAATTGTATTGTAATGGGACGAAATTTATTTCCTTTATAGAAATTTGCTTGAAGCAAAGTCAAAATCAGCGCCCAAATGGAGTCAACCACTGGTCACTCAAATGACAAAGAGTTATTACATGAATAAGTGCCAGCATCTAAGGACTTAACATCAGCTGTCTTCCTTGAAAGATTTATCAACGAAGAATTACTGTGAGTGAACTTTTCGTGATATAAATAAAATCTGAAATGTATGCTGTATTTGCTGAACCAAAAAATCATACAACCTGGTTGCTATTAGCTTTAGGATAGGAACACTCTCTGACATTGTTTTTTGTTAAGCATGATACACTCTTGCGGCGTGGTCAAACAGGGCCCAACTTCAGCATGCTCGGTCAATATTTTTGAGGCTGGCATCGTCGTTCCGAATCGAAAAGTTGAAATCAAAATTTCTGAAAAAAATTATGCTATTAGAACTTATAATCTTTGCACTAGCCATAGAATAAATTTTTTATTCAATGTTTGAACAGAAAGCAAAGAAGATCAGGATACTTTTTATAGAATGCAAATCTTATTTTTATTTTGAACGCAAAGACAACACAATGCATTATTTCGTTGGACCCGTTTATAAAGAATATTAGAAGACACGATTTACTAAGTAACAACAATCATTCGTTGTTCCTTCTCGATAAAAGCAAAATTCAATATTTGTATTTTGGGCTTATTTTGACTCGATTGCATTCGTTACATTAACAAACCTATTCCGTTTTACGTATACACGTATTCCTATGATATTTGAAGAAATGGTTGGCAATCAAAATTTTGAATTAATAATTTTTTGATGTCATAAAAGCATCGTAGCATAATATACACCACATTACCTGACATCCCTGACTTTAACAGAAGAGATATTGATCCTAAAATGAAAAAAATTGTTTAAAACCTGTTAGAGAAACGAAAAAATACATTTCAAACATAACCTTAAAACTATCAAAAAAGCCAAAAGTTTGAGTTAGTGTTGGGTTTATTCTGAATGTCAATATGTTGACATTTACACCTCGAAAAGTGTGGTTCAAATCGTAAACAGTTCTATTCTAAATAGATGAGATCATTTTGAACCTGTGAACTTTAGTATAAAAATATTAGTCAACGTGTTAAAAGTTTGTGTATATTGCGTTTTAATGTTGTTTACTCAAATTTATTCTCCAATTGAAGTTTTTCTAATTATGAAATTCATCACAAAAATATTGAATACTATGAAAACTGAATACTATCTACTCGAGTGTTTCAAATTTAATCCAAATTCAGATGAAATATGTATTGCTGAATTTGTTGAAAGAATATATGTACTCCCTTATCTTTTTGTGGTACCTCATTAAATGCCTGTTAAATATATATATATAAATATATATTTAAAACGCATATAGTAATCTTATATACTTTTGGTAATTCTTGCATATCTGGCTCAACAACATATTATCAACAACAATATTATATGAAAGTAATACATTTAGAGTTTTTAACAAAATATATGTGCTGATGAAATATAATATATTAAATACTATTAATTACTCGGTCACATTTTATTTTATTTTAGTCGAGGTTTCTGTTTGAAATTGGAATTAAAGATATCATGTACATACAAACATTGCCAGGGCGGGTGCGATAGACCGCTGCCTATTCGCGAACACGCTCGCTTCAGAGATTCGGCATCTCGGGCTCTAGTCCCGACAAATACAGCGCCTTATTCCATACCTCCCACTCATTCCGAGGTGTAAAATGTGGGTAAGTTAGACCAAAAATGAGATATGGCATAACAACACAAACTTTCTCTACAAGTGACATTTATTACAAGATTTTTCTTAAGCTGATGAATTCAAATTACGGAATGTAAAAGCTAGATTTTTCAAAATTGTAGTTTTTTAATAAAAATCTATTCAATGTAAGATCAAAAACAAAATCCTTCAAAAACAGAAGAAATAATGTTACACCTACTATGTGCATAAGAAGCAAACAAATCCATACTGCATGGCACCATAAAGATGGACGTTGACAAATCAAATACATGTACTAACCCTTGGAATCTTAGCGTACATAACCCTTTGACATTACCTTGATGTTTCCGTTATCTTGCGTGAGCGTCATTCAACCAATTTTGACCTCATCAATAAACAATGCTCCTCTCACTTTTCTGGTATCTACTACGTTCAGCCTCCATACGTACGCTCAATTGTGATAGGAATGGAATGAGTTGCAAAATTGCACAGTGAATGAAACAATGAGACATTATAAAGTTGTGAAGCATCCTATTAAAATGACGAATCGTGCAGACGAGCAGGAAAAGATTTTAGTAGAATAATGAATGTAGTCGACAGGTTATTTGACAGAATATGACGGTTTATTTTCTCTTTTTAATTTATTCACCTATTACAGTACTCAATATGAATACACCAGCGAATGCTACTGTCAATACTTTTTACTCGTTATTGTCTTATGTTCTGTATATAGATATCGCCGAGTATTGAACCTATATTCATGTGAGGTGTTCTGCTTGGCACCTTTGTCTCCCTCCAGGGTATTTCCTGAAATTTAAAATTACATTTTGAAATATTTTCTTGATGTATTGGAATACAAGCACAATTCTATTTTGGTGGAAGCATGGAGCTATGCACCCTCGCCATACTCTCGAAGCGAGCTATGCACCCTTAACCAATTTTCCGGAGAATACCTCAATGAACACAGGATATAAGTTTGTTTGTCACTAAAGAAATGTTAATTGCCGAATCGAAGCTAATGAAAAAACATAAAAAAAATTACATACACGTCGCAACAGACAATGCCAGCGGTTGTCATAATCTGTAATGGCAGTAAAAATTACATGTGGTAATCCTTGGAATCTTAGAGTACATAACCCCTTGACATTATCTTGATGTTTCCGTATCTTGTGTGGGTGCCATTAAACCAATTCTGACCTAATTAATAAACAAGGAACCTCTTAATTTTCTGGTATCTACTACGTTCAGCCTCCATACGTACGCTCAATTATGGTAGGAGTAGAATGAATTGCAATATTGCGCAGTGAATGACACAAAGAGACATTATAAAGTTGTGAAGCATCATATTAAAATGAGAAATCGTGCAGACGAGCAGGAAAATATTTTAGTAGAGCAATGAATGTAGTCGACAGGTTATACGACAATATATGACGGTTTATAATTAGTGTAGGGTCTTGTCTTTTAAATTCACAATTTAAAGAAATGTACAGCCGAGAGTTTTCAATGTTTGCGCTACAAAATGGATATTAGAATTTTTTTCCAATTATAACGTTAGCGAGGAATAATTTATTCAAACGGAAATACTATTTTCCAGATATATCAGTACATCTTACAATTATACACAATGTTAAGAGATAAGTTACGCTTTCCGCGCATCAAGAACAGTAAGATTTGTCATGCTCTGTATATTTAATACATTCATCTCAAATACGCAGCGCAATATACCATTAACTGTTTTCTTCGTAACAGAAAACAAACAATAGAATGTCAATATATTTATGTTTCCTACCTTACTGTTTATATGTACTGTGTTTCAAAGGTGAGAGATAAATCAATTTTTTTTTTTGCTTTTACTATTTACTAACTTTTGTTTATTGATATTCATTCTGAGTGCGGCCGGGAGCAATGTCTAAAATAAATCAATTACCGGCCACTCAATAATAAAGAGCTAATTCAAGAAGTTGTACGAGCTACTGCACTCAAAGTAGAAAACATTTCAAACGAAACCAAACTGCTAAGGTAAAGTGCAGTGATTTGTATAATAATGTAACCAGTGATAATAAAACAAACTTACCCTTTTTTGTCTCTTAGTAACAATTTACGTTAGGACTATCCTAAAGCCTGTACCTAAATACATGGAAATTAGGAATAAACAGCAACTCTCTGTGGCCCATAGAATAGAATATTTCCTGATACTCCATACACACTGTACTCTACAATCAAGACTTAATAAGTGCTAAAATGTAATTGTTTCACCTTTTTTCCAGGATATGCGGTTCTTGGACAAAGTGCTCATGAAGAAGACGGTATGTATGTCTTAATAAATGGAAAACAAACTGATACTTTACGCTTTTACTTACTTTCACATTTTATATTACCGCCACAAACTACACTAATTATATTTATGCTAGTATTATTGTCAAATAAGTCCTCGCAATGTTTAATTCTTGCAAAATTCGCCTATCCGATTTGAAGCAGTAATACATATTTTTGGTAATGTTTCAATGTTTTCAATCGAAATTCGCTCAAAGCAAGGCTGCAAAAATGACGTATGATACTGAAAAAGTCACCTGAAATAGCCATCGAACCAAGATCCGCATGAAACGCAGATGAGAACAATAGAATCATTATCCCTAACAGATATCTATTGACGAGCTTAAAGCCATCTAGGTCAACACGACCAGTAAAGCAATGGAAAGGAAAGGAAAGTCGGGAAAAAAATCTTTCATAAAAATAGTTGTGACGCTGTGGAATGTTTTATTCGCCATTCAGCAAAAATAAAATAACCATAATTTCATAAATAATAATATAGAAAAATGGCATTGGACAAATTTCTGTGAAATCGACTGATGCCGTGAAAAATCTAGCAAAGGTTATCAGGTCTGCAATACCTTGTTCACAAGAAAGAATCAGAAAGTATGCAATAGACAATTGCACGAAATAAATCCTCAGGAATACAGAACCTACTAACTTATTCCCAGATTTATGGCTCAATTTCGGCGCTACACTTCAGGAAATACAATTTAGAATACTCTCAATATATCTAAGCCTCATACCACCATTCAGCATATACGTCCCACACCAGGCTGGCAGAATGTCAGATACTTCACCACCCAAATATAACATAAAATATAGCAAATGGGCAGAATCTCATAAGATATTTTTCTTGTCGGAACACAAAACAGTGAATAAGTGTGAATCAGAAGTCAAAGTCAAAGTCAAAGAAGATCGGTTGAATATAATGTTCGGAGGAACGAAGTCAGAGATCTACTATAGGATCTGTTGTAAAATAAGCAAAGTTAAGCAGCGTTGTGATGATGAGCCATGCTATCTATCTCGCGTTACGAGTTATAAATCTTGTCGGTATCTCCTTTCCTTCACTTACTTACAATGCATAAATATATGAAACCTGAAACCAATGGATATGTGCTTGCAAAACGATTCCCTGCTTTATTTCTAATAGATGAATGTTATAGAAAGGAAGATAATGGACAAAGCTATCGAGGAAAAGTTAATGTTACAATCACCGGAAAAACATGTCAAAGATGGGATAGTCAGGAACCACATAATCATACATAGTGAGAAATATTTAATTTATTTCAAAATATCGTTTTGAAATAAATTGATGACAATAGTATATGTTTTGAAGAATGTCTCTGAACACATGCCAAACGTTGGCATCTTTACAAATATAGTAATAGGGCATATTTTCAATTGAGCTGAGAATTGTTTTTTAAGAATAGTTGTATTTTATTTATTATTTTTATTAAAATTCACTCTGAGTGAGGTCGGGGGCAATGCCTGAAAGGAACCGACTAACGGCCACTCTGAAGCAATGAGTTACTAAGAGATATAGTAGCAACAGCTACACTCTAAACGAAACACATCCCAGACGGAACTGAACCTCCACGGCAAACTACAGCGAGTGGTTTCTGCTTTGGACAATGATCAAACCATCTACCACTTCTTTGCTTCCTTTTATTCGCCTCTTACGACCCGATAAAACACGTATTTGCTTGAAAGACTAGCACAGAATACTTTCCCAATTAAATAGTTTATACATTAAATTATTCCATATTCTCAGCACTGAACAAAAGTACAATAATTCCGGATTAGATGAAAATTATTGTCGATCTGTAGATTATGATTCTCCGTGGTGTTATACGATGAATAATAGTTCAAGATGGGAGGTTTGTGCAGTCCCCGAGTGTATGTCTGGTAAGTTTTGAAATATTTCTAGTAAATAGGAAAAAATTAGTGGCTCCAGGAGAATTCGTCTTCTGTGGCCTTTCTCTGAGCAAATTTCAATAAAAATATAAAAAAAAATTAAATGGACCACTAAGATGAAGGCCATGTACCGGTTACTTATCATTTGCGAACATGTTTAACGTTAAAGGACAGAAATAATAATTTTTCTGTTTATTACACCTTGGTTTGAGGGGTGAACATGAATAAATGAGTCAAATTCGCTGGGCGTCAAAACTATGATAAACAACGTGCAATGTAAACGTGATAGCCAATAGGACTGGCAAAAATTGTTGCCAGACTTATTACATTTTCTTTTGTCCGAAAATGCAAAATATGGCGCCATACATATTTCCCCAATAAGATTTCAGTTCAAGGTAAGTAATTTAGCATATTTATTAGAAAGCTTGTAGAACAATACATGGTGAGTCTTTCTTTCTTGCGTACTTGTGGCGTCAAATCCGTAAGTGATTTGTGTCCCCACGATTCTTGAATGTCTATTGATACGAGTTCAAAGCCATATAGATCAACACGATCAGAAAAGCAGTGGTAAAGCAAGATAAGTCGGGAAAAATTCTTTTATATAAATAGCTGTGACAATGTGGAACCTTCACAGTGAATATAAAAGCAAAGTTAGGCAGCGTTGTGTTGATGAGCCATGCCATCTATCTCGCGTTAAAAGTTATAAATCTTGTCTTTATCTCCTTTCCTTTACTTGCTAACAATGCGCAAATAAATGAAACCAATGGATATGTGTTTGAAAAACGATTCCCTACTTTATTTCTAATAGATGAATGCTACAAGAAAGAAGATGATGGACAAAGCTATCGAGGAAAAGTTAATGTTACAATCACCGGAAAAACATGTCAAAGATGGGATAGTCAGGAACCACATAATCATACATAGTGAGGAATATTTTATTTATTTCAAAATAACGTTTGGAAATAAATTGATGACAATAGTATATGTTTTGAAGAATGTCTCTGAACACATGCCAAACGTTTGCATCTTTACAAATATAGTAATAGGGCATATTTTCAATTGAGCTGAGAATTGTTTTTTAAGAATAGTTGTATTTTATTTATTATATTTATTAAAATTCACTCTGAGTGAGGTCGGGGGCAATGCCTGAAAGGAACCGACTAAAGGCCACTCTAAAGCAATGAGTTACTAAGAGATATAGTAGCAACAGCTACACTCTAAACGAAACACATCCCAGACGGAACTGAACCTCCACGGCAAACTACAGTGAGTGGTTTCTGTTTTGGACAATGATCAAACCATCTACCACTTCTTTGCTTCCTTTTATTCGCCTCTTACGACCCGATAAAACACGTATTTGCTTGAATGACTAGCACAGAATATTTTCCCAATTAAATAGTTTATACATTAAATTATTCCATATTCTCAGCACTGAACAAAAGTACAATAATTCCGGATTAGATGAAAATTATTGTCGATCTGTAGATTATGATTCTCCGTGGTGTTATACGATGAATAATAGTTCAAGATGGGAGGTTTGTGCAGTCCCCGAGTGTATGTCTAGTAAGTTTTGAAATATTTCCAGTAAATAGGAAAAAAATTTACAACTTGATAGCATAATTAATTGGTGCTATAATTATTGACTTTAAAATATTGAAACATGGCATTCTCTGAATAAACAGATAGTGGGTGTGCTGTTTCAAGGTTTTATCGCGCCTACGTGTATTGAGATACATTGTGGATCTTCTATTCAGTATGCTATAAATCACTAACAATACTTCCACTGAAATGATACCCTGTAAAATATGTTGCAAACTTTCATTACACAACCGCTCATTTGGTGAGTGGGGGTCCTCTGTTCCTATTCATGCATTTCATGTAGCTCTTTGCACTTTAGTGGCTTCAGGAGAATTCGTCTTCTGTGGCCTTTCTCTGAGCAAATTTCAATAAAAATATAAAAAAATTAAATGGACCACTAAGATGAAGGCCATGTACCGGTTACTTATCATTTGCGAACATGTTTAACGTTAAAGGAAAGAAATAATATTTTTTCTGTTTATTACACCTTGATTCGAGTGGTTAACATGAATAAATGAGTCAGATTCGCTGGGCGTCAAAACTATGATAAACAACGTGCAATGTAAGCGTGATAACCAATAGGACTGGCAAAAATTGCTGCCAGACTTATTACATTTTCTTTTGTCCGAAAATGCAAAATATGGCGCCGCCATATCTCCCCAATAAGATTTCAGTTCAAGGCAAGTAATTTGGCATATTTATTAGAAAGCTTGTAGAACAATACATGGTGAGTCTTTCTTTCTTGTGTACTTGTGGCGTCAAATCCGTAAGTGACTCGTGTCCCCACGATTCTTGAATGTCTATTGATACGAGTTTACACCCATATAGATCAACACGATCAGAAAAGCAGTGGTAAAGCAAGATAAGTCGGGAAAAAATTCTTTCATATAAATAGCTGTGACAATATGGAACCTTCACAGTGAATATAAGCCAAGTTAGGCAGCGTTGTGATGATGAGCCATGCCATCTATCTCGCGTTAAAAGTTATAAATCTTGCCTTTATCTCCTTTCCTTCTCTCGCTAACAATGCGCAAATAAATGAAACCAATGGATATGTGTTTGTAAAATGATTCTTCGCTTTATTTCTCATAGATGAATGTTACAAAGAAGAAGATGATGGACAAAGTTATCGTGGTGGAGTTAACTTCACATTCAGCGGAAAAACTTGTCAAAGATGGGATCGTCAGGAACCACATAATCATACATTGTGAGAAATATTGTATTTATTTCAAAATAACGTTTTGAAATAAATATATGGCGATAGTATATGTTTTGAAGAATGACTGAACATATGCCAATCGTTTCAATCTTAACAAATATAGTAAAAGAGAATCTTTGCAAATTAACTGAGGATTGTTTTAAGGAAAGTTGCATTTTATTTATTTTTTTTCTTATTACAATTCACTCTGAGCGAGGTCGGGGGCAAGGTCTGAAAAGAACCTACTAACGGCCACAAAGAGATATAATATCAGCAACTGCACTATCAACAGAAAAAATCCGTAACGGAACTGAAACGCCGTGGTTAATTACAGTGAGTGGTATCTGCTCTGGACAATGGTTAAACCATCTACCTCTTCTTTGCTTCATTTTATCCGCCTCTTAGAAATAGATTAAAATATGTATTTGTTTGAATGATTAACACAAAATATTTTTCAGCACTGAACAAAATTACAATAATTCCGGATTAGATGAAAATTATTGTCGATCTGTAGGTAGTACCTCTCCGTGGTGTTATACGATGAATATAAGTACAAGATGGGAGTTTTGTCCAGTCCCCGAGTGTAATTCTAGTAAGTTTTAGGATTTTTCTGGTAAATATGAAATGGAATTTTTACAACGTGGTGTTATAAACATTTGGTGCTATAATTATTGACATTAAAACATTGAAAGTTTGCATTCCTTGAATAGACAGATAGTGGGAGTATTGTTTCAATTTCTAATTGAACCTATATGTATTGAGATAAATTATAATCATTTGAACATATGCTATAATACACAAACAATACTGCCACTAAAATGATACCTCGGAAAATATGTCGCTAACAGATGTTTTTTTACACAACAGCTAATTAACTCCGAATAAAGCTATGTACCGGAAACCTATCATTAGCGAACATGTTTAACGTTATAAGAAAGAAATATTGATTTTTCTGGTTATTTCAACTGGATTTGAGTGATAGCATGAATAAATGGTTCAGATTCGCTGGGCGTCGAAAGTAAACAACGAAGTCGAAGGTAAACACTGTCCAATGTAAAAACATGATAACCATGAGGACTGGCAAAAATTGCTGCCAGAATAATAACATTTTCCTTTGCCGGAAAAGCAAAAAATATGGCCCCATACATATCTCACCAATAAAATTTCAGTTCTAAGGTGAAGGTAATTTAGCATATTCATAAGGAAGAGTGTCGTACATGAGGCGAGTCTTTTTTTCTTGTATACTAATGGCGTCGAATCTGTATAGACTCTTGTCCCATGGATATTTGTCTGACTATTGACACGAGTTTCAAGCCATCTAGATCAAAACGATAAGAAAAGCAGTGGTAAAGCAAGAAACGTCAGGAAAAAATTCTTTCATAAATATAGTTGTTACACTGTGGATAAGTGTGAATCAGAAGTCAAGGGAACTGATCTGCCTAATATTTTGTTCGGAAGAACGCGGTCAGAGATTTACATAATGGGACAAAGCCCATTATAGTATCTGTTGTAAAAAAGCAAAGTAAGGCGGCGTTGGGATGATGAGTCACGTCATCTGTCTCGCTTTAAAAATTATAAATCTTGTCTTTATCTTCTTTCCTTCAATTTCTAACATTGCGAAAATAAATGAAACCAATGAATATGCGTTGTCAAAATGATTCCCTGCTTCATTTCTCATAGATGAATGTTACAAAAAAGAAGATGATGGACAAAGCTATCGTGGCAAGGTTAATATTACAATCACCGGAAAAACTTGTCAAAGATGGGATCGTCAGGAACCACATAATCATACATAGTGAGAAATATTTTATTTATTACAATATATCGTTTCGAAATAAATAGACAGTGATAGTATATATTTTGAAAATGACTCTGAACATATGCCAAACGTTGCCATCTTTACAAATATAGTAGTGCATGGCAAATTACAGTGAGTGTATCTGCTCTGGACAATGATAACACATTCTACCGCTTCTTTGCTCCCTATTCGCCTCTTGCGACTCGATTAAAATATGTATTTGTTTACATGACTAACACAGGATATTATCATATTTAAATATTTTATATGTTAAATTATTCCATATTTTTAGCACTGAACAAAATTACAATAATTCCGGATTAGATGAAAATTATTGTCGATCTGTCGATAGTAATTCTCCGTGGTGTTATACGATGAATAATAGTTCAAGATGGGAGGTGTGTGCAGTCCTCGAGTGTATGTCTAGTAAGTTTTAGAATATTTCTAGTAGATTAGAAATAAACTTTTTACAACTTGGTGGCAATATTACTTGGTGCTATAATTATTGACCTTAAAACATTGAAAGATGACATCCTCTGAATAGACAGATAGTGGGTGTGTTGTTTCAATTTTTCATTGCACCTACATGTATTGAGATGAATTGTGGATCTTCTATCCAGTATGTTATAAATCACAAACAATACTGCCACTGAAATGATACCCTGGAAAATATGCCGCAAACTTTTATGGGGTGGTCCTTAGTTCCTATTCCTGCAATTCATGTAGCTCTTTGTATCTCAATTGTTTCAGGAGAGTTTTTAAGTTTGATTCGTCTCCTGTGGAATTGCTCTGAGCGAATTTCAATGAAAAAATAAAAAAAATTGAACGGACCACCCAGATGATGGCCATGTACCGAAAACCTATCATTAGCGAACAAGTTTAACGTTATAGGAAAGAAATAATGTTTTACAACTTATTACATTTTCTTTTGTCGGAAAAGCAAAAATATGGCGCTATACATATCTCTCCAATAGGATTTCAGTTCAAGATAAAGTAATTTGGTCTAATTATTAGAAAGAGTGTCCTACAATAAATGGCGTTTCCTTTTTCTTATGTACTTGTGACGCCGAATCCGTATGGGACTCTTGTCCCATTGATACTTGGATGAGACAGTAATAAAGTCAAACACCAAATGCTTTTTTCCCACAAAATTATAAGTAGATTTTTGATAGAGATTATGTTGTTTTTGTTTTAAATATATTTAGATTCAATTTACGTTTCATTTTTTTTTCAAACCTTTCAGTCACAACAACTGTCACAGCTGAGACACAATCAACTATCTCTAAAACCTCGGAAGTTTCCACAAAACCCCTAAAATATGAGGAATCAACAAACAAACCAAAAGGCAAGAAATTAGATGAGTAATTCCTCTGTTATAGAAAAATGATGAAGTCGTTGAAAAAAAGAATAAGTTTTCTTTTAAAACAATTATATATTTAACAAAAAATATATATAAATATATAAATTAGAAAAACTGCACGCCTATAAATGTATTATAATATAATCTTTCCGCTTGGGCTGAGCCTACTCAAGTTCTTACAACTCACTTCAAGTTGGTTCAATTTAATATGTTTATTTTCAAATAATCTTTCATTAATTTCTTCATCCCTTTCATACACAATGGCAGTCGCAACTGGGACACAAACAACTATCTTTATACCTTCGGAAGTTGAAACAACAACACGGACTGATAGGAAAACAGCAAACAAACCAAAAGGTGAGAAATGCTATAATTCATTGAGAAATTAATCGTCTGTGTAAAAAATATGAAATTGTTTAGGAAAAAATTGGGTTGTCTTAAAAATCATTATCTTATTGACACCAAAATAGCAGATGACATCTATGTTGATTCGACATCTCCGGTTTGGCCGAGCTTAACTTCTTAACTCAATTCACGTTACGTCATTTTAATATATTTACGTTTCATCATTATCACAAACCTTCCAACCAAAATAACAGTCACATATGGGACACAACCAACAACCCAGAAGGCAAGAATTATTTATACCTTTTGAGTAATTTCTTTGATACAGTTTAAACACTATGACAAGATCATTTCCCTTAAAATAAAATTATTTGTTTGATAGCAAAAACACCTACGGCATTTATTTGAATGATGAAACAGACATAACACAAAGAACCTATATTTGTAGGGTTTATTGTATTCATATCCAAACTGTAAATCATTGCAGTTAAAAAATATCTGGTATCTGGTAATGATATTTGTATTGTTTTCAAGGCCGATATTAAATGCTTCATAGTTTTATCCTTACCGGGGGCAGATAATATTCAATGCATATTACCATGGTTGAGCGGGGGAGGGAAAATGAGTTGCTTTTGCCATATTTTATGTCATTTCCATTTGAACGCCATTTAGTTGATCCCCCTTGGGCGCTACTCCCGGCACACATATTTGGCAAAATCAAAATTATTGCAGTATAAGAGTATTTTCGCTTTATTGCAACTAAAATTTCGTATATTCGCGGTATATATACAGTAATCTCATCCACAAAGCGAATTAGTATTGTTCAAATATTTTCTTCAAATGAACGGTAAAAATATTACACTTTTGTTAGAGTGTACTAAAAACCCTTTTAGAGATAAGATTTATTTAATTCTTCAACTACCGTTTCAATAAATAATTTGCCTGAACAAGATCATTTTATTCGTTAAGATTGCTACAAAAGCGGAAGTGACGTATATGCTTATATCTACCTAACGATATATTTATTGTATTACACAGATTCATCTTTCAACCACGCCATTGTAATTGTCCCCACAGTATCAATATTAGTCATTCTCGTTATTGCAATAATAATATACAGACGAAGGTACATGTTTATTGTCACTGGTGTCAGGATTTATGATAATTTGTAAAATGTAATCGAATGATGTAGCGTGAACAATGTTTACCAGCGCCTCAATTTCACTTTATACTCTAGCACTTACAATAGCAGGCATTCCTTGGGTGATATGCACGCCCACACGCGTTGCGTTCATTGTTATATGAAATAGTTTTTGTATAATAAGCATTTGCTTGTTTTTAATTTCATGTTTGTTAGGTCCCTCAATATATGTGCTCGCTTGACAGCTAATTTGTTTTGGGTGCTGATTTGTGCGATGTAAAATTTAATTCAGCTTCTTTTAAATGTGCTCCTGGGCTCATTATCAGCAACTCAAATTAGCCTACACATTATCGTGAGAACTGCCAAACTCTATGGGCTTTTTATGCAAGGTACTTACCGTTACAGTACAGTTGCGCAACTGTTCTTTTTCGGTTAGAGCATAATTTTTTTTCCGCTCATCGAATATATAACGACTACATGATGTGAGCATCAACTAGGATATTATACACGATTCGAACATTTAAGGAGAATAGGGAGTGGCAAGGGAAAGGGATTTAAATTTTTCTTTTCGTCTTTAACCACAAAGAACGATATCGTATTAGAGTAATACTAACATCAATAATACTAATAATCACCTAAAAAATTAGAGAATGTCACATGTTGCTTTGTTTATTTATACTTCAGAAACAACAAAAATACAAAAACTTTCGAACAACTTGAAGTAGAATCGGACAATCATCAACAGTTGGAACGAAAATTTACCTCTCCCGAACAGCAGGAAAAACAAAAAATGGGTTTAAAAGTATTGAATACTGGTGAGTAAATTACTAATATACATCATGCGATATAATAAGAGTCCCCATTCCAAAAATAATAATAATTTAATGATAAATATTTCATATCATCATAAATATACATCAATCTATATGAAACGGACATAAATCTGTGATGTCCGTTCAAACGCATAGTGTCTTTGATATTCAAAATTCATTTTCGTGAGAAATTGTGTTTTAACATCACTGGTTAAGATATTTTTCATCAATTTTGACTCAAAATATGGATAGATATGAAGAACTCTTTTCAATAGTCATAATAGAAAAATTGTCACCAAGCCTTCGATATACATTTACTTATCATAAGAAGTTTTACTGCTCTTTGCGTGTAATGCTTCGCAATATTAGAATAAAAAGGTTGAATTATGATAGGTACATAACTATATATGAAACATGTAACCGTTGTTATGTTTTGTAGGCATCTCATTGCAAGTCTGAGATTACTAATTGGTCAAATAATTCTCAGATGCTGCTTTGCCTAATTAAAAAAATATTTGAGCCTTTGTGCGCTTCTACAGCAATTTTAAATTCGACGATAAGTCACTGTCTAGCGAATACCCCAGCCCAATGTTTCTTCTAGAAACTGACTCTTTTAATTGTTATCAGCTGACTAAGATACTTGGGTAGTTTTTTTGCATTTAAAACTATCCACGAATAAAAATAAACCAATTCCTCCGTGAAATCATATCACTAGTTGATATCATTATTGGTAGAATGTTCTATATGACGTTTGTATTAGAATCCGATTTTTTTATGCTTTAATTTATTTATACGAATATTCACTTTTTTTCAGAACCTGTGCTTTATGAAAATATAAATCTGAAGAGGAGAGAGAATGAAAACGAAAAAACTGGAACTAGAATAAACACGGAAGATTTTTTTAAAGTTTTCAAGAGAATGTCGGCAAACAACGGGGAATTGTTCAGAAAACAATTTAAAGTTTGTCTCAATATTTGATTTGATTTGGTTCACAAATATATTCATAGGCACTCCTTGGAGCGGATTACCTTGCCTAAGGTCCTGTGAGAGCACCCACTTATAGGCGGGCGTGGTTGAGTTGCTGGAGATATGATCTTGCCGGTTCGGCTTAGCATACCTAAGTTATCACACCCTGTGTAAAGTGGTGGGCATGAATTAACGTGAAGGACTCGCTTGGAGTTGAACCTGATATCTTTAACCCGCAATGCCAACATGCTAACCACTAGGTTATCGTGACCAAAAAGAATATTTTATCAGCAAAAGGAAATTTATTTAGAGAAATATCCATGATTTGATGATATAAATAAACAAATAAGTATATACTGAGTATCATGTAGGTATACTGACTTATATGGTATTACAACACATTAAAAATAAATTCTCATTTAGCCAGATAAAATTTAACAAAAAATTCTCAAAATTTCGGATTCTTCCTGACGCAATTTATTTTGGTCATAACGTTTTGTGTTTATAGGAAGTAGTTGATAAAGCAGGAGTGGACGTTGAAAACAAAACTGTTGCGTTGACACCAGAATTAAAAGCTAAAAATCGATCTGAAAATATTCTGCCATGTAAGTTTCTTAATTGTCATATTTTTTTTATTGAAATTTTTACTGAATGAATGATGAATTTTCAATATAAATGACACCTCGCGTTTGAACAGATAATATAGATTTATGTCCGTTCTATACAGATTATTGTATATTTAAGATGATGTGATATATTTATCAATAAAATTGTTGTGTGACTTACTACCATGTTCGTGTACTAGAGTAAAAATTCAAATTTATTTTTCAATATTTTCTTTTTTGAATTTATGAAGAGTGTACCTTGAAAAAGTTCAAGATTGGAAAAACTCATATTTTGGAATGGGCTTGATTTCAGGTTTAAAATTGCATAATATAAAACAATTTAAAAAATGGCATTTCTCCTAGCATTTCGGGATTGGAAAAAATCGACTTCTTGCAAAATTTCTGCAAATATAAACTCATATTATATCCTGTAATGTATATTAGTAATTTGTTCACCAGCTTTCAATATTTTTAGTTCTATTTTTTTTTTTTTTTTGATCATCGTGGTGTTCGGTAAAGATAAATTTTTGTTCAAGCTGTTTATGGTTGTCAAATTCATGAACATGGAATTAAAAACAAGCAAATGCATATGATATAAAAAATGTTTCATATAACGCTGATCGCAACACTTGTGGGCGTACATATTACTCAAAGTGTGTAAGTCCTGCTAGTGTAAATGCTAGATAATAAAGTGATATTGAGTCGTTATGAAACATTGTTTGCACTGCATCATTAGATTACATTTTACAAATTGTCACAAACCCTGACGCCAATGGCAATAAACATGTATCTTCGTCTGTATATTATTATTGCAATAACGAGAATGACTAATATTGACACTGTGGGGACAATTACAAATGCGTGGTTGAAAGATGAATCTGTGTAATACAATAAATATATCGTTACGTGATCCTGATCAGCCAAATCATTCATTGAAACTGGCGTTAAAAATTCTAATAAATCGGATCTCAAAAAGAGTAGCAAAGTGCAGTAAATTTACTGTTCATTTGCAGAAAAAATTTTGAATGGTTCTAAACCGCTTTGTGGATGAGATTACTGCCTATAAAAAGCGAATGTACGCAATTATTTATATATTTATATACTACTATGATTGTCTACACTCTAAACGCCACATAAGTTGAATAATAGTCAAATATAATTGAAAGTAGATGCTACAAAATGTAATTCCAGCAACTGCGACCCAAGTGAACAATACTTTATAAGAGACCAAACAACTATATTAGAGCGAAGAATAAATGCCCTGGCCTGGATGAGAGAAAAACCATCTAGCACAGCTTCCTTTCATTTGAAACGCCTCTTACCGGAGATAGGAAATACGTTAGGACAATTTTAAAGTACATTCAAAACTTGATTCGTGATTTATTAGGATTTCTAATTATTAAACTAGGTATAGTATGGTTATTTTAAGTATACCATCGTTATAGAAGGCTACGAAGTATACGTTGGTGCGGACTCTGGAATATTTTTCTTCCGTGTCATAATGAGTCGACAAAAGGAAAGCAAAGAAGTGGTAGACGATTTCACATTCGCTGTGAGGAAATAAAGCTAGTGGGGGTCTCCGTCCTGATTAAAATTGATAAAAATAAATACAAATGAATCTCCCAATGAGGAATGAATGACAAAATAGTTTTTGCTCGCTCTCTTTTTTTTAATGATAGTGAATGAATTGGCAGATGGAAATTTACTTTTGGTTTAATATAAATATACCAACCAGTTTTACAGGAAAGCCTAGCATTTCGGGATTGAAAAAAAACGACTTCTTGCAAAATTTCTGACAATATAAACTCATATTAATATCCTGTAATGTATATTAGTAATTTGCTCACCAGCTTTCAATATTTTTAATTCTATTTTTTTTTTTGTTGATCATTGTGGTGTTCGGTAAAGATAAATTTTTGTTCAAGCTGTTTATGGTTGTCAAATTCATGAGCATGAAATTAAAAACAAGCAAATGCATATGATATAAAAAATGTTTCATATAACGCTGATCGCAAAACACTTGTGGGCGTACATATTACTCAAAGTGTGTAAGTCCTGCTAGTGTAAATGCTAGATAATAAAGTGATATTGAGTCGTTATGAAACATTGTTTGCACTGCATCATTAGATTACATTTTACAAATTGTCACAAACCCTGACGCCAATGGCAATAAACATGTATCTTCGTCTGTATATTATTATTGCAATAACGAGAATGACTAATATTGACACTGTGGGGACAATTACAAATGCGTGGTTAAATGATGAATCTGTGTAATACAATAAATATCCTGATCAGGCAAATAATTCATTGAAACTGGCGTTAAAAATTCTAATAAATCGGATCTCAAAAAGAGTTTTAGTACACTGTAGCAAAAATGCAGTAAATTTACTGTTCATTTGCAGAAAATATTTGAAGAATTCTAAACCGCTTTGTGGATGAGATTACTGCTTATAAACAGCGAATGTACGCATTTTTTTATATATTCCTATACTACTATGATTGTCTGCACTCTAAACGCCACATAAGTTGAATAATAGTCAAATATAATTGGAAGTAGATGCTACAAAATGCAATTCCAGCAACTGCGACCCAAGTGAACAATACTTTATAAGAGACCAAACAACTATATTAAAGCGAAGAATAAATGCCCTGGCCTGGATGATAGAAAAACCGTCTACCACTGCTCCGTTTCCTTTGAATCGCCTCTTACCGGAAATAGGAATTACGTTAGGTCATTTCTATAAAGTACATTCAAAATTTGATTCGTGATTTATAAGGATTTCTAATTATTAAACTAGGTATAGTATGGTTATTTTAAGGATACCATCGTTATACAAGGCTACGAAGGCTACGATAATTTAATTTCACTCACAAAACTGGATATAAATTCTTTTAAATCAGAGGCATTAGATTTGGAAGATGTAGTTCTGTTGGTGCGAATATTTTTCTTCCGTGTCATAATGAGCCGACAAAAGGAAAGCAAAGAAATGGTAGGCGATTTCGCATTCGCTGTGAGGAAATAAAGCTAGTGGGGGTCTCCGTCCTGATTAAAATTGATAAAAATAAATACAAATGAATCTCCCAATGACGAATGAATGACAAAATAGTTTTGCTCGCTCTCTTATTTTTAATGATAGTGAATGAATTGTCAGATGGAAATTTACTTTTGGTTTAATATAAATATACCAACCAGTTTTACATTATATTTTATACTGATTCAGTCGAAAACACAAGAGTTGTTATAGAAAACAATGAAAGTGGATATATCAATGCTTGTTATATTGACGTAAGTTGAGGTTTTATTTTTTATAGGAAACAAAGTTACAAAATTTTGGTTTGTATTGTAGTTAAAAGAAGATATTTATCTTATTATGTAGAACATGCTTAAAAAGAGTGCGATATATTCTAGGTGGTCTTGAAATTGCACTCAGAAATAATTTCCAAAGCTATTGCAACCATTGGAGTTGCACACACAAAGTATCGATTTCAATGTAATGTACACACAGTGATTTGCATTCAGTTAAGTTGCACCACGCGTTTTTGCACCCAGTGGAATTGGCCCATCGTAGTATTACTCTTCCTGGAATTGCAACAATGAACATATAGCCCGAACAAAATTTAAAACATTTTTTATTTATTTCAAGGGACTTGAAGTGAAACGTAAATACATTGCAACACAAGGTCCTCTTCCTAGAACTGTTGATGATTTTTGGTTGATGATTATTGAACGGAAATGTAATATTATAGTATTGTTGGCAAAATGCTATGAAGATGGAAGGGTGAGTTGAGTTTTGTAAAAGTCGTTGCGTATTAGGCGCTATTTCTTGTACTCGCGTAGAAAATAGATATGAATAAAGATAAAGTTCAACGCATTAAAACTAAAAACTGGCATTTTTATCAAAATAAAAAAAAAACTCTTTCTCAAGCGCAAATGCGAAAAGTATTGGCCGGAACCAATGAAGACGTCACGATTCGGATCGGTCTTTGTAGCAAACGTAGAAGAAATGGATTTTTGCGGATTTGTGCAAAGAACACTCAAAGTCAGTGCAGAATTACAGGTAAGAGTCTATATTTCTATTGGGAGGGCAAGCTGAGTGAGCAAATACCAAGGCTCTTTCATATACTTACAGAACAACAAAATTAATTTGACGTTGAAACAGTTTCACTTTCGCAAATGGCCAGATCACGGGGTTCCTTCGTCAACTTCTCATCTGTTGAAAATGCATCGGGCAATGAGGAAACTTGTGGATGAAAGTAAAACTTCCTCACCAATAGTTGTTCACGGCAGGTGCGGTTTTTAAAAACATAAAAGTGATAAGCTCAAGATTGTATGATTTTCCCCGATTAGATTACTTTTTAGTTTTTAGTTTAGTAGAAAGTTTAATTTGAAAGGAAACAACCAAAAGATGGTGTATGCCAAGATCTACATATGATAAGAAAAACTATTTCTTGTGGGCAAATTGGAAATTTTTTAAACAGATTTGGAATTTGGTATAGGGTGAATTAGGATTATTTTCTCTGGACTTTGTTGAAATGTTGCTCGATTTCTTTTTATATAGTTGTCTTTTACACCACTTTAACCCATACGGTAAAGCTTAAACTGGTCTAGCAATCTCAATTCCGCCTTTTTCAAGTTGAATAAACACAATATCGCTGCCCAATAAATTTTGTTTGTAACAAAAGAAAGAAAAAATAAATTGTGCCTTAAGTTAAAATAAGCAGGACATTTTAGACGGAAGCCAACAAAAACTGGCCGCGTCGACAAAACTCAATTTAGCGACCTTGCATGACAGATTTTCGATATCCCTCTTTTTTCTCAAAATTTTGTATTGGTAATAAACAGACACGTATTTTTTTAACTTTCAGCTGAAACGGTACCATTAAAACTGATTTTTAACCAACGATATAATAAATAAACTATACGAAAAATATTACATTATTCTTGCAGTGCTGGTGCCGGGCGAACTGGGACGTTCATCGGGTTTGATATTTTATTGGAAGAAATTAGAAAACAAAACAAGGTTGATGTTTATAGATGTGTTTTGAAGATGAGACAACAACGTGTTCAGATGGTTCAGAACTGTGTATGTTTTCACATTTACTAAATCTAATATTATAAATGCAAATATTACAACAATGAGCATCAACGATACCAACTTTTTTCCATCTATTTTTTAAGTAAAATCGCAATATTAAGCAGCATACCTTATCAATCTCATCATATTTGTATAATTTCAGGATCAATACATCTTTCTTCATAAGTTGATTGTGGAATCTCAGTTGTTTAATGAACCTGACCTTCCATCAGCTGATTTTCAAGGGATATTTGCGGATGAAGATTTGTTGTGAGTATGCTTTTTCCAGGTTTCCATGAATACCTGATCAAATTTCAAATACTCGCAAATCAAATCGCAAGAGTCGAGCAAAACGATATATATATATACATATGATGAGAATGAAATGTTTGGCCATAAAAGCACCTATGGTAGAATATGCTATCATAAACTTGTATCGAACAACAAGCTTTCATGCACTTGAAAATTTTAACAACGCATACTAAATATTTGCAGTTCCCAATTCTATGAATGTTTAAAAAAATGATATTTCCTATGTTTTAAAATCATGTTGAAAATTATATTGTAACAATGTGTTCCCGCTTTGTTACATTTTTTATAAAATTCTTTTCAGACAATCAACCGCAGAAAAAGAGTTTCAAGACTTACAAATTGTGAATTCAATGTTGTTAATGCGGACTCTTGGAAATAGAAAATCAGGTTAAATAATACATGTTTTATAAGAACATTTTTTATTGAAATTCAGCAAGGCTGGAAGCGATGCCTAAAAGGAACCAACTAACGACCACTTAATAGCAAATAGCTACTGAAAGATGTAGTACCGGCAACTGCACCCCCGAAAAATAACATCCCAAATGAAACTAAACCGCAATGGGTAAGTGTAGTGAGTGGTATTTGCCCTGGGCGATGGTAAAACCATCTACCACTACTTCTTAAAACGCACATATATGCCATTTTTGAGCGAGAGGCAGTCAACCTTCTAATATTTGCCTAAATACTCGTTCAAACTAGATGATGTTTCTATAATAATGGTGTAATAATATAATAATCAAAGTGAAGTTTTGTAAAGTTATATTTTGACGGTATCAATTCTGCATTTACCAAGTCTTTTTGCCAAAAATTAATGTCGAACTGCTGTTTGAGAATTTAAACTTTTACACAAATATACGGAAAACTATAATAAAAATATTTTATATATATTTTATATGTTCTGCCTTCCTAAAGATGAAGAACAACTCAAGATTGAAATTGAAGGAGATGCTCTTTACCTCGAGGTTTTACTTATTTTTCCTAATGACATTGTATAACAACTGATACTTTTTATCAATAAATTTATTGAAAATCCATTGCAATGATTTATTTACTAAGTGCTTCTTATCAGAAATCCAAACGTAATGTTGGAGGGTCGGCCATTTTTGCAAATAGCTACAAAACATATAAACTTGGAAACTGTAATCTATACTTTACCTACTCTAACCACTATAGCAAAGTGCAGATAATGGTATCTACCTTGGGCAATACTAAAACTGTCCACTTATTGATGGCAAAAGACTTGAGATTTTTTTGTAAAATGCGTCTACTTGTTCGAGGCAAGTTTGTATCAAAGTTTTACAAAGTTAGATTAAAATTATAATCGAAAGAAATGATCGTAGCATTTAACCTTCAAATAAATTACTTTCATGAGCTAACGATGAGCCAATTCGTAACGAATCTGTCGGACAGGCACTCATTCTTGATGAATTTTGCCTAAATGAAAAATGCTTGATTATCAGGCCAAGTGGATAAAGTAATCGGCTAAAGTTAAAGTTGAAGTTATTTTCATGTTAAATATACCTCTGTCTATAAATTTTCACATTAGTTTCTGTTTCAGCTTTATGAAGAAGAAAATATTATCATTGCAACTCAAGCACCAACTGACAATTTATTTGTTGAAAATTTTTGGAATTTTGTACTCAATAAGAATATTGGACTCGTCGTTGCTCTTCAGGATGATAAGAAGGAAAGTGCTTCTAAGCGGAATTATTTTTATTTAAAATTCTGGCAAATATTCCCGATAGCGCATTTATACAACTGAAAAATTTGAACCCGATATGCACAATGAAGGTGTAAAATGATTGAAGACTTCAAGCTTAAAAAAGCAATGTATGATGGGAACAACTTTGAAAATTTTTCAAACAACATTACATCAAACCCACCATAATAATAATATATCTTAATATGACAAAATAAATCTCTGAATGATTTCTAAGTGACTCTGTCGAACATAATAAATATCGAAAATAGCTGAAACAGATTAAATTCAGACAAGAAATAATCTTTATATTGGTAACAGGTCCTATGATGTCATTTTATTCAGAAAAGAATTTTGTGGGTTTCTAAAACGCGTAATTCAAACACGGTTTATAATGAGTATTCTGATAGCTCAATAGATAGGTAAATACATACATGAATAAATAATGAATAAATACATGAAAATAATTCGAAAACCCCAATAAAAATTAAAAAAAAAAACCCTAACGGCGTGATTTTTTTTATTTTTACATTTATTATAGAATTTTTGTTTATATTTCAGACAAAATATTGGCCGACATTCAATGAAAAATCACTTCATATTGGTACTGTCGATATATCTCTGGAAGAAGAAATATATCAAGCCTTCATCATAACAAGAAAATTAAAAATTTCGAGAGGCGAGAAAAAGGTGAAATTATTGGGATTCAATTCTTCTTTCTTAATTTAATTTAACCTCAAAAGTTCATATCAAATTCTAAATGCGAAATACTTTTGCGCTTATGCTAAAAACTCCAGTAAAGAAATATTTTAAGTGATCATTCAAACAAAAACAAACAAAAAAATACAAATTAAAAAAATACCTATTCACACTTTGAAATTATTCTCGTTGTCAGACGGCGATAACTCATCTCCAATATCTGGAGTGGCCAGAACATAATTGTCCTTCTCAAGCAAAGCACGTAATCACATTGGTTGATAAGATACAACAAACATTAAGAGAATGCGACATTCCTATGGCGATAATTCAATGCAGGTATTATCTTTGTTTTGATGAGATTGTAATTAATCATGCACGTTGAGTTTATATAGGTCATATTGTCAATACTTATATATCTAAATTGCTATAGCAATTTGCTTTATTCGCGGAATGAACGCAGTCTGTTGTAATTTTTATCCATTTAATGCGAGCCCACAACGGGACCCTGAAAAAACTGACTAAAAACTGCCAACATGTAAAAAAAACCATCGACAACAAGGATTTGAGTGGAAAACATTCCATGCTGAAATTAACGCCTGAAGTGCATTGATTGGTGTATGCACTGAACGGTAGTAAGATCAATTTCACCAAGGCATCTAAGGATATTTTACTATATATTATATCGTTAGGCAATAAATATCTAAACAAACATATAAATCCTTATAGATATATATTTAAAAAATTATAGCGTTTTAGTTATCCCATATTTTCGTTATCTTCTCATATCAGCTCAGAAGCGTTTTTTTTCAGTGGTGGAGTTGGGCGCACTGGAACATTATGTGCAATAATCAACCTGATTGATCGAATAAAACTTGAAAACAAAGTTGATGTTTTCAGAACAGTGAAGGATCTGAGAGATTGTGGACCGGAGATGGTTAATACATTGGTATGTATTCAATGACTTGGTATTTAATTTCCAGGATTTCAAGATTATTCTGATTTGCACTTAATAGCAAATAGCTACTGAAAGATGTAGTACCGGCAACTGCACCCCCGAAAAATAACATCCCAAATGAAACTAAACCGCAATGGGTAAGTGTAGTGAGTGGTATTTGCCCTGGGCGATGGTAAAACCATCTACCACTACTTCTTAAAACGCACATATATGCCATTTTTGAGCGAGAGGCAGTCAACCTTCTAATATTTGCCTAAATACTCGTTCAAACTAGATGATGTTTCTATAATAATGGTGTAATAATATAATAATCAAAGTGAAGTTTTGTAAAGTTATATTTTGACGGTATCAATTCTGCATTTACCAAGTCTTTTTGCCAAAAATTAATGTCGAACTGCTGTTTGAGAATTTAAACTTTTACACAAATATACGGAAAAACTATAATAAAATTTTTTTATATATTTTTTATATGTTCTGCCTTCCTAAAGATGAAGAACAACTCAAGATTGAAATTGAAGGAGATGCTCTTTACCTCGAGGTTTTACTTATTTTTCCTAATGACATTGTATAACAACTGATACTTTTTATCAATAAATTTATTGAAAATCCATTGCAATGATTTATTTACTAAGTGCTTCTTATCAGAAATCCAAACGTAATGTTGGAGGGTCGGCCATTTTTGCAAATAGCTACAAAACATATAAACTTGGAAACTGTAATCTATACTTTACCTACTCTAACCACTATAGCAAAGTGCAGATAATGGTATCTACCTTGGGCAATACTAAAACTGTCCACTTATTGATGGCAAAAGACTTGAGATTTTTTTGTAAAATGCGTCTACTTGTTCGAGGGCAAGTTTGTATCAAAGTTTTACAAAGTTAGATTAAAATTATAATCGAAAGAAATGATCGTAGCATTTAACCTTCAAATAAATTACTTTCATGAGCTAACGATGAGCCAATTCGTAACGAATCTGTCGGACAGGCACTCATTCTTGATGAATTTTGCCTAAATGAAAAAATGCTTGATTATCAGGCCAAGTGGATAAAGTAATCGGCTAAAGTTAAAGTTGAAGTTATTTTCATGTTAAATATACCTCTGTCTATAAATTTTCACATTAGTTTCTGTTTCAGCTTTATGAAGAAGAAAATATTATCATTGCAACTCAAGCACCAACTGACAATTTATTTGTTGAAAATTTTTGGAATTTTGTACTCAATAAGAATATTGGACTCGTCGTTGCTCTTCAGGATGATAAGAAGGAAAGTGCTTCTAAGCGGAATTATTTTTATTTAAAATTCTGGCAAATATTCCCGATAGCGCATTTATACAACTGAAAAATTTGAACCCGATATGCACAATGAAGGTGTAAAATGATTGAAGACTTCAAGCTTAAAAAAGCAATGTATGATGGGAACAACTTTGAAAATTTTTCAAACAACATTACATCAAACCCACCATAATAATAATATATCTTAATATGACAAAATAAATCTCTGAATGATTTCTAAGTGACTCTGTCGAACATAATAAATATCGAAAATAGCTGAAACAGATTAAATTCAGACAAGAAATAATCTTTATATTGGTAACAGGTCCTATGTTGTCATTTTATTCAGAAAAAAATTTTGTGGGTTTCTAAAACGCGTAATTCAAACACGGTTTATAATGAGTATTCTGATAGCTCAATAGATAGGTAAATACATACATGAATAAATAATGAATAAATACATGAAAATAACTCGAAAACCCCAATAAAAATTAAAAAAACCCTAACGGTGTGATTTTTTTTATTTTTACATCTATTATAGAATTTTTGTTTATATTTCAGACAAAATATTGGCCGACATTCAATGAAAAATCACTTCATATTGGTGCTGTCGATATATCTCTGGAAGAAGAAATATATCAAGCCTTCATCATAACAAGAAAATTAAAAATTTCGAGAGGCGAGAAAAAGGTGAAATTATTGGGATTCAATTCTTCTTTCTTAATTTGATTTAACCTCAAAAGTTCATATCAAATTCTAAATGCGAAATACTTTTGCGCTTATGCTAAAAACTCCAGTAAAGAAATATTTTAAGTGATCATTCAAACAAAAACAAACAAAAAAATACAAATTAAAAAAATACCTATTCACACTTTGAAATTATTCTCGTTGTCAGACGGCGATAACTCATCTCCAATATCTGGAGTGGCCAGAACATAATTGTCCTTCTCAAGCAAAGCACGTAATCACATTGGTTGATAAGATACAACAAACATTAAGAGAATGTGACATTCCTATGGCGATGATTCAATGCAGGTATTATCTTTGATTTGGTGAGATTGTAATTAATCATGCACGTTGAGTTTATATAGGTCATATTGTCAATACTTATATATATAAATTGCTATAGCAATTTGTCTTATTCGCGGAATGAACCCAGTCTAATTTAATTTTTATCCATTTAATGCGAGCCCACAACGGGACCCTGAAAAAACTGACTAAAAACTGCCAACATGTAAAAATACCATCGACAACAAGGATTTGAGTGGAAAACATTCCATGTTGAAATTAACGCTTGAAGTGCATTGATTGGTGTATGCACTGAACGATAGTAAGATCAATATCACCAAGGCATCTAAGGATATTTTACTATATATTATATCGTTAAGCAATAAATATCTAAACAAACATATAAATCCTTATAGACATATATTTAAAAAATTATAGCGTTTTAGTTATCGTCTCGTATCAGCTCAGAAGCGTTTTTTTTTCAGTGTCGGAGTTGGACGAACTGGAACATTATGTGCAATAATCAACCTGATTGATCGAATAAAACTTGAAAACAAAGTTGATGTTTTCAGAACAGTGAAGGATCTGAGAGATTGTAGACCGGAGATGGTCAATACATTGGTATGTATTCAATGACTTGGTATTTATTTCCAGGATTTCAAGATTATTTTGATAAAATAAATGATTTCAATTTATAATATACTGTATTTGACTGAGAAAAAAATGTCCACAAATGTTATACGTAATTGATCTATATCATCGTGTTAGTGTGTCCCATGTGTCTTTCAGAATTATCATGGTATTGGCTCAACGCTTTTGGTGTGTAGCTTAACATTTCATGGCCTATCTATGGCATATACCAGTCACTGCCCACTACTATATTGGTTATTGAATTTGAACATATACACCCATATTGCTCTGAACCTTCTTGTACCAACCTATGATTAAATTATTCACTGAACAAAATCACTGATCACTGATGATATTTTGAGTTGGACGATTTCGTAAATTTTGATCGCTCGATTTCAATAACAATCCTATCAGCTATTTTTAATTCTTTAACATATAATTGTTTCAGGATCAATACATCTTCTGTTACCGTGTGGTCATCGACTATCTTCAATCAAACGAAATTTACTCTAATTTCCGATGAATTAAACCCATCAATATTGTAAGAGTTGTAAAATATATAATCCTCTTTTGTGGTGGTCATTTAACTGTTATTTTTCCTATTTTATATTTCACTCTAGTATCAAATTATACACACATATAGTATCACATTATACAGATTATACTATTTTTAAGTGAAATATTATTTTTGTTGTTACTATTATTACTATGCTTTATCAAAATACATTATATTATCATATATTTATTTATTAATTATTCTTGATATATTTGGTAATTTGGAATTCATATTAAATTATTTCGAACAGACTTTTCAGCAATGTCGCTTCCTGTGCTGCTAAAGCTGAGATTGTCGTTTAAAAAACTCTTCTATGTTATCAAAATGAAGGTAGCAAATACTTTTCAAAGCCTGGTTTGATATTTTATTTTTTGCTCTTCAACACATTTTCTTGACCTTTATGTATTTCTCTTACACACGCAGTACTTATTTCACTAATGAGGTCATTATTGGAACACCGTTTTTGCAATTTCGTATTAAATTTTACGTTCATTTGCAAAAATTATATCTCTCATATATTCGAACTATAATCATGATTGTGATTTATGCCCGGCATGTAGTGTAGATTGAAGGCGCCAAGGTGGGTGTTTCATCAATATTCCATGTTCGACCTAAAAATATTATTCTTTTATTTCATTGCTCCAAAACAAAGATCGTGTGCCGCGGTGGTTTGATGACAACGACACATAACAAATGACGCTGGTACTAATGCCGGCGAAGCATGGTCAATATCAATGAATGAAAAATGAATCTGGGAGCAATAGGTGTCGCTGTCATCACAATCCTGGTACAATGCTCGTTAACTTTACCTTTTCCTTATTTGTTACGACCTAGATGGAATATTGAGACGCAAAATAAATCTCTTTACCAAACATTGTTGCAAAATTTGTTAATTGTTCTAAATTGTTTCCAAATTCTAAATTGACTAAACGAACGACACGTTTAAGATATATCTATCACAGTGTCTACTGCGAGAATGAATCTAATTATGATTTGAAAACTTTCCAAAGTTAATTTTCAGGATTGTTCCATTTACTAAAACGGCAATCATACAACAACCTCCGTAGGAACTTTTCTGTGCTACTTCAAAACTTTCAAGACGAAAGTTTTTAAAAGACTAAGATATGTATATTATAAGCTAAATAAACAATATTTGACATGTTTAAAAGCGGAAGAAATGTGTATATTGCCGAACATGTACTTGCTTGAGAATAATTGGTAACTTATATATAATATGTCATATATATTATATGTTTCAATTGTTGAATATTATCTAAGCGTAATTGAAACCAGGAAATAAACGTTGATGCATTCACGTCATGTAAGCCATGCTTTTGAATCACAAAATAACAACGTGTTTTCCCATCACACAATGCACTCACTACCCTTATTATATTTCTGTAAGCGTCAATTTCACCTTAATGTGAACCTTCCATCAAAAAAAAAAAATAACATTGATAAGACAATTTCCACATAGTTTGTAGTAAAATACGCGATAAGCGAAAAATATATACTTTACTGAATCTTCGAAAAAAAAAAAATTAAGGCGAAATTTTTATTTATCGAAGTTTAATTTTTGCAAGGCGAGAATTCACTTAATGATCATTCAATATGAGGAAGCGCATATATATAATGTAGTAACAAGCAACTATTCTGTACACTATAGTAAAAAAAATGCTTGATAATCGTATGGTATTATACAGTAATTTTACTTATTTGGCCAAATATGGGGTGTCGATGGAACGCACCGAGAAGGTGTGGTACTGTTTCCAGAATTGAACGTTTAAAGACCAATCATATTAAAAAATATCATGAATAAGTATTTGGCGGGTAAATCAAAATTTGGGATTCTTACGTTTCATAGCGCATGAATGAAAATTCTGAAAATTGTTCAAGTCCATGCTTAACCATCCGTGGAAACTCTAATGCACTTATACAGCATGGTTATAGCAGTTTCGTTCTTTTTTAGTTTTTTTGCGCCTAGAGAGTAATTGCCTGTAACTGATGGGGTTTTAGAAACTTCTTGGCAAAATAAGTGAGCGTTAGTTGGTCTGTTTATTTCAAGTGTTACTTCCGACTTTGCTTATTATGAAAGAAAAATGTTACTACAAAGTCGGTCAACCATTACGGTAATTTGAACCTATTGGAATAATGATGTTAAATATTGAGAGTTTTACAGTATTACAGTATGAGTATTGGCATACTCATCTCAGGGATGCTATTCAACTTAGGATGCAGCTGCCGTTCACCATGAGCTATATTTATTAGTAGACGCTGCTTTAATCTAGCTTAGAGCGAATTTCAATGATAGAATGATAATAAGCAGCTCTTATATTGCTATAAAATTGAGCTGTTTTATCGAGTAAACTGTGCCAATAATCCATATTCCAATAACTGATCAAATATCGCTAAATATATTTTTGAAATATCGGCAAACATTTGAAAAAAGTAAATACATGTACAACTAATCGAAGAAAATTATCCTCATGGACGAGTATTAAATATTATGTACTGAACTGATGTTATGTACTGTTATGAACAAACTTTTTTATTCTGATTAATCCCCCATAAATGAAACAGGAAGTAACAAACACGTATCTTTTAACTGCTATTTTCAACTGAAGAGCATTCATTGCCTCCTGACACAAAAGTGAACTGGACACGAAGTGGTGTAATTGCGTAATTCAGAACCTTTAAAATGGGGGGAGGGTCAAAATTCCCAAAAATTAATGGGGGTAATTTATGGCGTCATAATGGGCAATGCAGACTAAGAATATTTTATAAATCAAAACAAAGCAGTTTAAGATACACATTTACATATGTACAAGATAAATAAAATAAAGAACAAATAAATTAAACTGTCCATTTCTTATACAATAATATACTAAATTTATCGTTCATTCTCAGTCATTGTATATTTTCAAAGTTCGAAACCATCCGTGAGTGCCGACAATAACAGGTGATTGATTGAAAAAGTCGTGCTTGTAGTTTTATTTCGATGTCACCAAGGAAATTATCCGCCAAAGATTAGTGAACTAGCCAAATTTTTGTAAATAAATAAAAGAAAATAAATCATTTTTGTTTGTTGTGATTATCAGCAGCAATATACAAATTATGATAAAACTTGTTCCTCATTTGTTATCTGTTGACTTGTCAAGGAGGAATAGCAACATATGGAAAACTTTTGAGTATGATATCTTTCAATACAAGAGTCATTCCAGTTGTGTGATTCTGTACTGAAAGGCTGTATGCTGCTTGGTTTCTTTGCCCAACTAAAAATATTTTGAAAGGCAACTGTTTACTGGAAAATCATTAGACAGCATAAATGTTTGAAATGAAGAAAATAGTGGGATTGTATTACAGCACTTGGGTATTTCATAATCCCTCCGTTTTTAAAAATTGTATTTCAATATTAAACAGACCCTGGAATATCCTTTTTTGAAAATTTAGCACCTCCGGCGCAAACTTTGGAGAGGCCTTTTACCTTGATATGATAAAGATTAATAGGGCCTTGTTATTGACTGAAATTTGTTGCCTGCGCGGCCTGTCTGTATGTTATAATTTGATAGCAATAGATAAAAAAACCTTTGCAAATTTCTTTCCTCCTTTCCATTTCCAATTCACTATGTACACGAATGCAAGTTATAAATACCGAGTGATAATGAGATTGACTTAGTAAATAAACTCCAGGTAAAAGTCTTCCATCTATCGAATTTATTACATGTTTTCTGATAACTTTTGTTTTGCTAGTTTTAATCCTCACCTGTAGCAACCCATCCTAAATATTCTGAGAAAACTGAACATTGTCCTATGAAACACAAATGAATTTGCATATTAAATCAAGCTCTTTTTTATAGTATATGTATTGTAAGGTTATCGGTTTATTCTTTTTGATAGGTTAACGTGGGACCTACTACTTATTCATTCTTTTTATGTTTTTGTGAGAGGCAATTTATTAAATCTGTAAAATACTTAGACAAACGTTTAAATGTCTTTCCGCACATATGCACAAATCCTTTCCTGTAGCATTTTGTCTGATTGAAGTTAGACTGCTTTGGACAATAGAAAAACATATACCATTATCAATTTTGGATATTGACTTTAGCAGTATAATTTGACCCGATGGCGTGGTGGTTATCATATTGAAACCCCAGATCGCAGATCTTGTGTTTGAGACCCGGCAAGTCCGGTTCTGCTCAACCAAGGATGTAAAAACTTTTTTAGGTTTCGCCCGAAACGGAAAGATCATATTTTTCAAAGTACACTAATCCTGTTTGCCTATAAACAAAAAGCAACAAAATTACTGGTCGTTGACAGTAATTTTATTTGGCGGCATTGAAAAACAATCAAAATTATGGCCAAATATGAAGTGTTGATGGAAAGCACCGTCAAGGTGTGATCCAGCAACAGTCCATAATTAACATAAATATCATCAACATGACGTTTATTTAACTCTGGAAATATGCAATTACTGCAAATGAACCGTAAATTTGCTGTACTTTTGTTACATTGTATGAATAATAAAACTCACTCATAAACTCACCTGCAAAAATCTCCGGAACCATTATTTTTGAACAATAAATCGTTCGAAAATAGCTCAATAACAAAAACAGCAATACTAACATGTTGCACAAACTCGCCTATACCTTTATCGAAGTCAGCAATGAATAAAATGATTACAAATGGCGGAATTAACGCCTTTCCTGACATATATGTGACGATTGATTTCAACTAATTATTACTAATCCTTATGTCAATAACGTTAACAAAAAAATTTTTTTCTTTCTTTGTTTTGGTTAACAACACAACAAACCGAAATTTCTCATATCAAGCATTATAATATTTATTGTTAGTATTTCTGACTGTCTGATGAATGTATGACCATAACTTAATTCGAAGAAGATAAGAAATAATGTAGTGGAAATCTTAAGTTTTCCTTATAAACCTAAATCTGTATATCTCATCTATGCTTTGTTCAATGTGATTCTCTCATTCACTCAGTTCTGACTATTCAAAATGATACTGTCGTGTATTCAATTTATACACAATTATTGCAAATATTTACTTTTGTCATTTGGCCATTAACGACGTTAATGTTTTCAATTTATTCAGATAAGTTTATCTCACTTACTTTTTACCATTTATTCCAGAATTTCGATTGGAATATTTACTACCCTATCCAGAAACTTTATTTTGTTAAGTAAGTATCGCTGTTGGATAGCCCCTCGATGTTGCGATTGCTTAGTGACTCAAACTTAACAAGAGATGTCTAGCGAGATACTTTCTTACGATGATGAACTTGGCCGTAAACTTATTTGGATTACAAAAAAAAATTAAAAAATGTTAAAGTTAATTCAGTACGTAATCGTGATGTATCTAACTTCCAATATTGTTTATGTGAATTTGAATCTTATCTGTTTAATTGGTAATTGCTAAGCAACCGCCATTATTACTTTATACTGAATTAGTTGATTACTTTGCTGACATCTGGCTCACTTGTTACCTTTCATCTTGCATTCACTGTTCAGCTCACTATTTGCTTAGCTGCGGAATAGTTGATTACAGCCTAGTTTTGATCCTAGAGTTGTAATTTGAATTGTATACTGCAATAGGTTACCGCAACGCATAAAGTGTTTTGTGTAATGAAACCTTGAAATAGAAAGGCTAGCTGACCAACATCTTGCATATAAGAGAAGAATTTAACCCTTGAGCCAACCGATTGCCTGATATTTTTTTGGCCCTTGAAACAGGAAAACTAGATACGCGATTTTGCTAAAACGTCTTTGGGTGAATATAGTGGCTGATTACAATATATTAATATTACATTAATGTATTATTAATATTACTAGTATCAATATTATTTTTTAGTAAATCTAGAAGTATCACAAAAAAATTAAAATTAAATGACTACATGATTCTTGATAGTTGGAAACAGGATGACTGATGCCTGTTTCAAAACCCAAAAGTTTTCATACCAACTCAAAAGAAATAATAAATAGCTTTATCATTCCTTGTTTGAATTTATTTAAATATTATGATGTGCTCATTTATGAAATATTATTGGTTTAAACAGAATAAAACTTTTTCAAACATATAGAAGTCATTTATTTCCAAATTATATCTCTTAGCCCGTTGCAAAGATCCTCTTGATTCTGAATGCCATTTAAGTAATTTGCTCGATCAAATGCCAATGCTGTTAATAAACAAGAAAAAGTATTATGACCAATAAAGCTTTTTTTTGAAACTGCTGTTCTATGAAACTAATACTGAATTAGTTAAATCTCTGGCTAATCGATTTTTTGATATTATTCATTGCGATTATTTTTATTATTATTATTATTATTGAAGCTTTAATCCAGGACGGACGACCACTCAAATTACAGAGAAAATTATTAACTACTGCAGTACCAGTAACCGCGCTCTAGACAGAAAACATTCTAGACGGAAGTTGCTCGCAATGTTAAAGTGCAGTGAGTGGTATCTGACTAGGGCAATAATAAAATTATCTACCACCTTTTTATTCACCATCCATCCACAAAAAAAAAAAATTTATACCTAAAAGGTTAGTCGAAAACATTTACCCCAAAACTGAAACTGGCATCTGCTCAAATGCCCACGTCTGACCATTCCCAAACTCTAGCTTAAGCGCAGCTTAAGACATGAAACAATTACACAACAGTTTAAAGTAGTCTGAGATTATAGCAGTTTACTCAAAAAAAAACTGATGAAGTGGTGAATTTGCTCAAATATTGTTTTATTCTTACTCAGTACAATAAAATCCAGGAATGTTCCTATTGATAATATCCATGTTTTGTGCTTTATTGGATTTAGTTTTTTTGTACTGAAACGATGAAAAATTTCCTTTGTTTTCAGTATATATATTTATTTTGTTAAAAAACTCGAACATAAACGTTCACTCCGTACTTGCCTGCTTTTTGATCACTGTAACTGTTGAGAAATGCTGTGGGTTCTTCTAAAGGTAAATTTTACATCTTAAAAGAAGGATAGCCTGATAAGGTGCGGTCGATCTGTGCCTAAGGCTCGTCAAAATAGAATTTCTGATTGGGATACACAGACGAGACTGCTTTTCTGATAAAGTCTGACCACGGTAAATCGAAACGGTAGATTCACACAACAACGGGAAAAAACACAAACACGCAAATGAAAATTAAAAGAAGGATAAGGAGGTATAATCAAACGCAAATCCGATCAAAACATCATTTTGTATGAACTTTACTGAAAAGTGTTGAAATTGCTTTAGTTTCATCGTAGTTTTTTTTTTACTCAAAAAGAAAACTTAATATAACATTGAAGCTCTAACGGTGCGGGACTTCATAATAGGACTAGATTATAATAGGACGTAAGAGGAAGGAGGAAAAGGAGTTTCAGACAGATATACGATAAAAACGCAAGCTTCTCAGGTAAAACTTTTTGTCTGCGTATCTCATTGCAACGATATAATTTGATTTTAAAAAATTGATTTGTTCAAGTTTTCAAGTTCAAATTTAACTACGTAACATAAATACCTTGAAAGATTTCGACAGAAGCAATGTTAGCAATTGCCTCAACGACTGTAGTTAGACCAACGCTTAGAGCCTGATTAAGGCTTCCACCTGAAATTAGATATACAGACCGAACAGTTAATGATATGAGGTGCTATTGTAGCCGAAAGCTGCACCATCATACTAATATCTTTTCCGAAAGCAACTCAACTACCTGAAAGATTCAAAATGTTTGAAGGCGAAATGTCGGGAGAAGAATCGAATTCGAAACATTCGATCCTCAAAAACCTCTTACATTGATTCGAAAGGTTGTTGAAAATACATTTTGGTAGATAATCTCAGCTGTCGAATCTTCATTTTGAACAAGACTTATCGCCATCACAAATCTTTTATCAATATTCGGGTGATTATATCATACATTTACGGCACTTCATCGAAATAGACCAGAAGAATATCAGTTCCTCAACATCTATTAACATGCTCGAATACGCCCTAAATCGAAGATAACACACGGCGCATTCGAAAATGATAACAATACAAACATTGCTACAAATTACAACAGAAATCACAATAGAAATCACAACAATATTGTCTCAAATCAAAGTTGCACCATATCCTTGAAAGCATACTTGAACAATATAAGGACTGGGCTTTATGGACTGGGATCCAGAACAACAACATTATGTTTTCGCACAAACGTCACGTAAACCATTGATAAAAAGCAAGTTCGAACCGGGAATTTAACCAAATGCTGCAGAATAATCAATTTGGTTGTGTTACTGACTAATTAAAAAAAAACGCAGATTTGATTTTCAACTCTGGTAGCACTTTTAAATTTAAAATTGTTTTAGGCAATATTCAGTAAACCTATTATTCAATTTTTTTCTATTCAACATCTGATTTGCTGCGTCGTTTAGTGACCATTTCTTTATATATATATATATGCCCCTGTCTGATTAAAACTACAGTTCAAGCTGGGAAACAATTCAATTTTTAAGCCGATCAAATGAATGTACGAAAGGACTACAGTCGAACAGTCAACATTCTTTAAGAATTAGGAGTTGAAATAGGAAGCTATTAATTATCATGCAGAAAATTAGAAATAGTGGCGTAAATTCAGTAGCAATTCTACAGTCAATATACCATAAGGTCTACATCATATACCAAAATGTGTCGTATAGATCAAGCAGATACCTTGTATAATGTACCTAAGTTCTTAAAAGACAATTTGCTTCCGCAACCATCAAAAGATACCGCTTAAATCATTATAGTGCGAGATTTATCGATACAAATTTGATAAATATAACGTTCGTAAAGTTTTATCACCCAAATATTTAAGGGTGGTGAAATTATAACAATGAATATTACAATTTACCTCAGTTTCAAAGACCTAATATTTCGAGTTAAATTTTAATTAAAATTATTCTTACCTGGTAAAAATGGAAGTGCCATGGTTACTGAAAAAACTAGAATCCAAATATCAGTTCATACAATCTGTAACAATTACAAAATCATATAGCATTACGAAATCTGATCACTATGAACAAGTTTCCGCGCTGCAGTGAATATATGAACGTAACAACAATGAAAAACGCATTTCCGCACGGCGGTGTTTAATACGCATTCGATTGATGTTCTTTTTTGAAATGTTTGTGCAGCCCAGTTCGTTGGCTCAGTTGTTCAAGCTTGATCATTTTGTCCGAAAGGCCGATGGTTTGATGCTTAAAAGTTTCCTCACAAGCGTATCCTTCAACAAGGCACTTCACAGCCACCTGTAACATGGAACAGGTGTACTGAAGGGTTTGTGTCGGACGGTTGTACATGATTTGAAGGTTGAGTATAATCTCTTTGCTGGGTTCAAGAACAAGCTTCGCAAACTTTGAAAGAAATCATACTTGTGTAGCAATACTGATATATAAAGCTTCTTCGTACATAATATCTATATTCAATCTATATTCATACATCTTAAATTCTTCAATGTTAAAACAATTAAATCCTCAATATTCTTATCCTCCGTGCAGTCCAATAAAAAATTGTTTCACAGAAAAGGAAATGATCTTGATACTTTTCCAAATAATGACTCAAACTGACAATTTTTATATTCCGTACAGTCCCAATAAAATTTTTCCCACAGTAAACGACAGATGATCTTAATACTTTCAAAAAAAAAAAGACTCAAGCGAAAAAAAAATCGTTCCGTATATATTTTATCGTGTCAAACCTAATTGGACAAAAATGCTCAATATATTTCTGTGGGGCCTACATATTATTATTTAATTTTATTGATTAGCAGAAAATTATTTCCATCCTAATACCTAATTTCAAAAACATTTTGTGCGATTCGAACCATGAAGTAATCGTCTTTGAATTATATTTGCAAAGCATACGTAATATTTCATTAATTAATCTGTATCATCTGCTTACTTGCGTTACCTAATCAAAGATGTAAAAACGTATTTGCGTATATTCAAATAATTTCCCGAAGTTGACGAAATGTAATTTTTGATGACTTTGCTTTAGACAAAGAAATTGAGGTTAAAACAGCATTTTTCTATATTCTGCCAAAGGTTTTTGTCTGCTACCCCATTCCTAATGTATGCAATTAATGCAAATAAACGGCGAATTGTTGTTACTGTGATTTTATTTAGTTTTGTAGCAGTAATTATAATCTAAATCGAATTCTGCAAATAGGCAAAATATAATTCAACTAAATGAAGGAGTTTTTCCCAAAAATAAAAAAAATACTTCGGTCATTAATATGACGCCAAAATTATAATATTCAAAGTTGACCTAAATTAGCCAACTTGACTGTGAATGATAACTTGGCTAAATATCGAGTATAGCACGGCTGATCACGTACAGACATTTAAAGTTCTTACGTGATACGAAATATACACGTGACACATGCACGAAACCACTATTTTGAAATTTTTTAGTCTGCTCTAAGTAATGCAGCAGCGACTAAAGGAACCAATAAACAGCCACTCGATTACAAAAAGCTACTACACTATAAACGGAGAAAAATATCATGCTGAAATGAAACACTATGGTGAAGTGTTATTAGTAGTATCTACCCGGGGAAACGATAACACCGTCCACTACCACGTTAGGACTATGAATGTGAATGATTTTTAATTTGTTCTCTGAATAGATTCAAATCACTTCATTGAATAGTCCAGCCCTAACATCAGTCATGGCAACTCACGGCCCTCTACACTATATATTAACTTACTGAAAAATGTTTTGCTTAAAATGAATTTGCTGATATTTTGTTACATTTTATTATCTCAGAGTGCTCCGGTGGTGTCTGGCAATTTCTTTGAAACTTGCTTCAAGCGATGGCAGTCGCATAACGTATGTTAAATACAGAAACATACAAACATTAACACAAAAGTATACATTTTGAACACGACGACTGGTGTTTAGTGTTTAGAAAAATCCCCAAATCTAACGCGTCGCGTCAACAACTTTGGTTTAACATATAGCATGATTTTAGGTTTTTTCTAGTTAAATGGAAAAAATACAAAGAAAATAAATTTTTGTCGAGTTTTGATTTCGTGTGCATTGCTTCATAATTGTGTATGTATGTTTGTAAAGTATGAGTCATAGATGGGTTTCCAAGGTGCGAACATTTGCTCATGCTGTGTGAATTAAAGTTTACGATGGTGAATGCAACTTCTGACATAAAACTCCATGCATAGTAGTGGTGGGATTGAGGTTCCACATTCCTTGGCTGGCCTCCAACAAATCTTGATCGACATCAACAGCCATTTGAGTGAAAGAGGAATCTGTTGTTGGATAGCCAGAATCATATCTCACATATGGAGCTCGATTCCCATTTGATAAGCTGACAACTTCAGTCTGAAAATACATTTGAACGGAAATTATTGAAACATTGGTTAACTTAGTGATTTAATATTTCGAAAAATTGTTTTTTTGCTTTGTAGCAAAATACAACTTCAGTAATCGTAGCGTTTGACTAATAGTTAAATGTCGGTTAATTTAATAGTCTATCAATTAGAAAAATTTGTGGCAATATTTTTTTTTTTCTAATATTTTCGTAGTCGAGTTTTCTGCAGTGACTGCATTGTAGAATTTTGAAGTATGGGCTATTCTTTGTTTTTGCCACTGAACGTTCATCGATTTTTAGACAATATTGGCAACTTTATTATTGTCAATAATAATAATAATAATAAATCATAAAAATAATAATAATAATAAATAAATCAATAATAATAAAAAAAGAACATTTCAAATTTTTAGAATGAAATTCATGATGTAATATTGCTTCTTTCGTAAATATTCGTCCGATAAATTCACTATATAGTCTGTATCAAGAGACTGTGGTATGGGACGTTGGTAATACCACATTCCACATGTTTCACCTACAGTCCAGTCGATACTTTCAGTAACTCATCACTTTTAGATTCGAAATTTAAATGGATATTAGGATATATGTCCGTTTCGGGAGATCCGAATACCATTTTCTGTCATCTGCTATGATTTAACAAAACAAAAAAGTTGAAATAAAATTTTCCATGTATTTTGGTAGTTGTTCAGTATGTTTTCTGCTTGGTGTACAGTTGCTTATTTTCCAATCCTATGTAACTTTTTGTACCATATATGGGGTGGTTGTTAGGTCTTCTGAAATCGTTACACATTGATGTGTATGTATGCTTCAAATAAATCCGCGAAGGGGTGATAAAATGCGAGCAAGGAAGGAAGCAATTATTTGATATGAAGCCACAAAACCGAACTATACTTACGCTCGGGTTAATAGTCATTCCGAGCCACAGAAATCGATTAGACAATGAAGTTGACAATGAACGCACGTATTTAAATATCATATTATATTGTATGGAATCCAGGATATCCGCCGGTTTGCTGGATTTTGCTTGACAATTTTCAACAGATTTGGTGTAGTCCATATCTTGACTTGCATGAATAATTGCAAAGTAACAAAAACCTTGGTGATACACGCCCTCTTTGCACACCGCTGAAAATGAATGAATTTAAAACAGTCAAATATTCACTTTAAAAATTACTCATGTCAATAGGTAACTGGGGTAGAGGAATAACGTAACGCCGGCAACCACGCATTTCGCAAGAGATGTTTGGGATATTGTAACTTCCAGTACTACATTCCAAGTTAGAAGCAACTCCCTAATAAAATCAATTTAAGACACCTTATAAAATGAAAACTAGCAGATAAACCCAAAAAAAGCCAATTAAAGTTTACGCAGAATTGAATTTCTCGAACTTAGTGCATTTTGGTAGCTTCTGCTCTGGGCCATTATACAACTTCCTTTTGACACGCAACGAAATTTCAATGAGCGCGCCCGCAATCCCGATATATATATTTTTTTTATCATAGCAGTTTAATTCTCCGCTTAATTTGTTCCCTATTTTGTGTTTGTTTTTCTATAGCCACTTCTTGGAGTGGATCAGCCTATCCAAGGCCCTGTAACAGCGGTCACCTTTAGACGGGCAGGATTACAATTGCTGGAAAGTTAGAATATTTTCCCGTTCCGCTTTGCCTACCCAAGTTATTACACCCTGGGTTGAGTGGTGGGTATGGATAAGCGATGCCAACATGTTTTAACCATTAGGTCATTTTACTATGAATGCTCTTATAATTCTAATTCATTTTGATTTGAGTGAATTTTAGTTTTTGTCCTATTGAAACAAAAAAGAAAAAAAAATCATGGAGCTCATCATCACTGGTGGTAACCTACGTTGTGTCGTACGATCTTCAACTGCAGCAGTGAGATCATTAAGTTTCTCCTGAAAACTTTTTGATGCGTCTTCTCTGGCTTTATCTGGCGAATAGTTTGGAAGTTCATTATAAGAATTATCGGTAGAAATATTTGTTGGGGGAATAATTTAAATCGGTGAATTTATGACGACATAATGTGCAACGTCATTACTACTTTTCAGCATTTTTACTGCGGAATAGAAGGGCACAATAATCAATTTGGGAGAAAATGTATTTTGCAATAAGACAGAACGTGTTAGATTGAGTTTGGCCTGTATTGAAATATCTACAACTAGTCAACGATGTTCTGTAAGAGTTTTTCGGTTGTTTCATAAGATATTTATTTATTTGGTGGCAACTCAATTGAGTAGATTGCCCTGAACAAGATCCTGTACTAAGAGTCGAACATGGTTAGTGTTGTCGACAGAAAATAATTATTCCGCTTCGATCGAGTCCACCCATGTTTTTACACGATAGGTTGAGAGATGGACATAAATCAACGATCCGGACATGACGGGACTCGAACCCGAATTTTTCAACCTGCGATGCCACTAGGTAATCAAGTTCTAATTCCATTCAACGGAAGACAGAAAGTATCACCAAATAAAGTCGACTAAAAACGATAAATATGGAAAAAACCTAGAAAAACATTTTCAAAAAAACTGGAACGCTATATATTAGTGCAGGCTATAGCTTAATATATTTTTAAAAAAAAGTATATATATAAGACATCTTTGTCATCAGCCACCTACCTAACCTTTGGACCTCAGTTTTCAAATCATCGTTTTTGTCACTCAGGTTGGCTAGTTGTTCTTCTGTTGCATTCAACTTTGTTGTAAGATCTCTGATTTCTTAACGTGAGATTAAAGAATCATTATCGTTAAGTTCGGAAATGAAATGAAGTACAGCGTTACTTGGACGTTGTCTGATAATTATTTTTTGATTCACCCCAAACTATTTACTTGCCCAAACAGCTATGTACTTGCGGCCAAAGTTACTTTTACAGGTGATATATGATTTATCCGGTTAGGCTATGTTGCAAACCCTGGGTTGTGTGGTGAGCAAGTGATGAGGATACAGATTTGAAAGAACTCGTACCCGAGATCTTTAACTTGCGATTCCAATATTATTATCCCCAGGCTATTGCCTGAAAGGTACCAAGGTAACTACCGCTTAATTGCAAAGAGTAACTACGAGTTATAGTACTGCACTCTAAGCAAAACTCATACCGAACGGAACCGAACCGCTAAAATAAAGCGCAGAGAATGGTATCTGCTTTGGACGATGGTACAATCATCTAACACTTCTTGCTGGTGACCTGTTTTCCTGTAGTTGGTAAGTAAAAGTAAAAGCCAAGAAAAAGTTTTTTATAGATTTAAATTTGACATTGACAAACGCATATATGTTATGTATCATGTACCTTCAACTACGACACTTAGGCTGAGTCTGTTTACGCCCATTCTATATACTTCATTACTTAGTGGGTTCAATAAATTCAATAGCTTTAAAGGAAATAAACAGAAAACAAATCAAGACATGAATTTTTTAGAAATACTTGAAAGTGTTTCAACTTGATGAAATTTCACAAAACAAAAATTTATCCTACAAAAAATAATTTTTCCGTCTTATTTGCAAAACGTGTACCACGATAAAAAAAATTGCAATTTATTGAACATTGGCATTGTGATAGTCATAATCACCGTTGATGTAGTTTTAATTTTCAGCACAAATTTGTATGTCAAAGAAATGGTGAGGGTAAGAGTGTGAGAGTGTGTTAGTAAGATCGCGCCGCGTGCGCAGTTCATGAGAACATCAAATTTAGTCGTTCCGTAGGTCTGTCATTTGATACTCTCAACATTTGCTAATCGATGAGACGCGGTCCATCTGTGACTCATGCTTGACGAAATACAACTTTTATTTAGGCTACGTATTCAGATTGTTGTGAATGTAGTAAAACGAATAAGTAAATCAGATGGATCGTACCCATTTCAAGATATAAATAATGTGCTTGAAGTGGGGCTGGGCAAGACAGAATCATCTAGAAATCGAATCAGTTTGGAATAATTTTTTCGAATCGGATCGGATCACTAATTCCATGCAAATACCAAATATCCAATTTTTACTATTACAACTTGTCTCCATTGTCCATTTCACAATGCATGTCTAAGAGCAACAATTCTCGTATTTTAACGACAACATATAATCAATTTCGGTTGTTTTGGATTGCTTCTTATTGTAAAGAATGAAAATTCTAGTTCATTTGACAAGTTTTTATTACTGTTAACGGCTGACGATTGATTCGAATAGGTTGTGCTTCTAATCGATTCGAATCAGCGAATCGAATCACCCAGCCCCGCTTAAAAGTTGATAAACTTCCAAAACTCGCATAATATTTAAACACACTCGTACTTTAAACATACTCGTACTTTCTTCGTACTTTTCTTTATTAAAAGTAAAACTAGATGCCAGTTCCTTGTATTTTGCAGTCAAATCATTGGTTTTTGCATCTTGATCTGTCAGAAAAATACTTGTTGGTTTATGATTTATATTAGTGAAGTGATGGAATTTGAATGTATGTGTAAGTGAAAACACCCGTCATGACGCACATTATTGACAAGGAAAGATGCAGTCAAAATTTGAGACAAAACGTTATATTACGAATGCGGAAATGTGGACATAAAACTATATTGAAAAAAGAATACGAAAATAAGAATTTTTAAGCATGAGCCATCTTTAGATCTCACTCCAAAGCGCGGTTTATCAGTACCTTAAACTTAAGCCAGAGGATAAGGGGTTGATACATGTTAGAAACCGTAGCAATTTTTTGTAGTCAAACTGGTTTTCACTGTTGGAAACTCTCTTTTGAAACGTAAATGTTCGAGGCGAAAATAGTCTTTGAAATGTTGACACAAAATTTAAATATCATACTTTCTTTGCTTAGTGTTAAGTTTGTTGTCAATTCCGCATATTTCTCAGTCAATTCATTGTTTTTTGCCTCTTGATCTGTCGGAAACAAAAACTTTTTGAGTGCTTTGATATCTCAACCCAAATAATGATAGATGTGTAAGGTTTTGCTCCTTTCATTCATTTCATGTAGGCGTACAGATACAAATGTTAATGCTGAAACATACATCAAGTAAAGTACACTTACACCACAGGCTGGTATTAAACCGCGCACTTATATAGAATTAATTTTGATTAATTTCTGATTTTCACAGTCCCTTATTTGACAGGTTCACCCTTAGTCAGTCCTTCTACTTAAAGCCATTCATAGAGGAACAACGTTAGCGCCAATTGAAGGAAGGTGCTGTACATAAATAAACAAGTGGGATTCCCCGAAATTTGTAGAAAAATCTAACATCTATGATTTCAATGAGTTAAACAAAACGAATTTGGCTATCCTACGACCTAAAAAACAAATTGGGCTATAGGGAATAGAAAACAGGTTACAAAACAAAAACCATTGAAAGATTATATATATAAGATATAAAATTTTGAATATAATCAAAATGTAAAAATATGAAACAAACGTACTTTCATCATTCAGAGCCAGTTGCTCACACTTTTCATTCAATTCATTTGTTTTCACTTTTTGTTCTTCAACGTCTAAGGAAAAATAAAAATAAATTTTGAACATGATGAGCATTATATTTCAACAACATGTTGGATGAGGTTAGCTGGACACACCGCTGGAATTAGATGGTTAGTGTGATCGCTGGTTACGGTATCCCTCACCGAACTATACCAATGCAATAAAAGTTGGGTACAACAATTGTCAATATGTTAAAAAGGGTTGATATCTTCGATACCAATATCTGCGACAGATCGTGTATGTGTCAGCCATATTTTCAATACAAATTTCTGAGTACTCTACCTAATTCGATAACAGTTTGAGTTAACCTTTTGCCTGATTTGTAACGATTTTACATTTATGTAAAAAAACTTCTTGCAAATCAACGACTTATATTAAACAGAATATTTTACTTGGAAAGAAACAAATTGTCTACATACTGAATTTTGCAATTTATTTCTCTGATTTCGGAAAGTAATTCAAAAAGTGACGCAGTTAAAAGCATTTTGTTTAAATTCCCTCAGGGCAAGATTGATAGAGACATATCACAACGAAAATCATTTGAAACCATTGACGTCCAAAGAGCTATAAAAACTAGGGAGCTTTGTTCTTAAAAGATATACACTGGGTGAGTTTTGAAGCCTTGTAAATATGACTGGGCAAAACCGAATCATTAGAAATTCGTATCGGATTGGAATATTTTTTTTTTTGAATCGGATCAAATAATAAATTCCATGTAAATAAAAATTCACTATTAGAACTATTATTAGCATACGTAATATTTCATTAATTAATCTGTATCATCTGCTTACTTACGTTACCTAATCAAAGATGTAAAAACGTATTTGCGTATATTCAAATAATTTCCCGAAGTTGAAGAAATGTAATTTTTGATGTCTTTGCTTTAGACAAAGAAATTGAGGTTAAAACAGCATTTTTCTATATTCTGCCAAAGGTTTTTGTCTGCTACCACATTCCTAATGTATGCCATTACTGCAAATAAACGGCGAATTGATGTTACTGTGATTTTATTTAGTTTTGTAGCAGTAATTATAATCTAAATCGAATTCTGCAAATAGGCAAAATATAATTCAACTAAATGAAGGAGTTTTTCCCAAAAATAAAAAAGAATACTTCGGTCGTTAATTTGGCGCCAAAGTTATAATATTTAAAGTTGACCTAAATTAGCCAACTTGACTGTGAATGATAACTTGGCTAAATATCGAGTATAGCACGGCTGATCACGTACAGGTATCGTCACGTGATACGAAAGATACACGTGACAAATGCACGAAACCCCTATTTTGAAATTTTTTAAACGCAGCAGCGACTAAAGGAACCAATAAACAGCCTCTCGATTACAAAAAGCTACTACACTATAAACGGAGAAAAATATCATGCTGAAATGAAACACTATGGTGAAGTGTTATTAGTAGTATCTACCCGGGGAAACGATAACACCGTCCACTGCTACGTTAGGACTATGATTGCGAATGATTTTAATTTGTTCTCTGAATAGATTCAAATAACTTCATTGAATAGTCCAGCCCTAACATCAGTCACACAGGTATGGCAACTCACGGCCCTCTACACTATATATTAACTTACTGAAAAATGTTTTGGTTAAAATGAATTTGCTGATATTTTGTTACATTTTATTATCTCAGAGTGCTCCGGTGGTGTCTGGCAATTTCTTTGAAACTTGCTTCAAGCGATGGCAGTCGCATAACGTATGTTAAATACAGAAACATACAAACATTAACACAAAAGTATACATTTTGAACATGGCGACTGGTGTTTAGTGTTTAGAAAAATCCCCAAATCTAACGCGTCAACAATTTTGGTTTAACATATCGCATGATTTTAGTTTTTTTCTAGTTAAATGGAAAAAATACAAAGAAAAGAAATTTTTGTCGAGTTTTGATTTCGTGTGCATTGCTTCATAATTGTGTATGTATGTTTGTAAAGTATGAGTCATAGATGGGCTTCCAAGGTGCGAACATTTGCTCATGCTGTGTGAATTAAAGTTTACGATGGTGAATGCAACTTCTGACATAAAACTCCATGCATAGTAGTGGTGGGATTGAGGTTCCACATTCCTTGGCTGGCCTCCAACAAATCTTGATCGACATCAACAGCCATTTGAGTGAAAGAGGAATCTGTTGTTGGATAGCCAGAATCATATCTCACATATGGAGCTCGATTCCCATTTGATAAGCTGACAACTTCAGTCTGAAAATACATTTGAACGGAAATTATTGAAACATTGGTTAACTTAGTGATTTAATATTTCGAAAAATTGTTTTTTTGCTTTGTAGCAAAATACAACTTCAGTAATCGTAGCGTTTGACTAATAGTTAAATGTCGGTTAATTTAATAGTCTATCAATTAGAAAAATTTGTGGCAATATTTTTTTTTTTCTAATATTTTCGTAGTCGAGTTTTCTGCAGTGACTGCATTGTAGAATTTTGAAGTATGGGCTATTCTTTGTTTTTGCCACTGAACGTTCATCGATTTTTAGACAATATTGGCAACTTTATTATTGTCAATAATAATAATAATAATAAAAATCATAAAAATAATAATAATAATAAATAAATCAATAATAATAAAAAAAGAACATTTCAAATTTTTAGAATGAAATTCATGATGTAATATTGCTTCTTTCGTAAATATTCGTCCGATAAATTCACTATATAGTCTGTATCAAGAGACTGTGGTATGGGACGTTGGTAATACCACATTCCACATGTTTCACCTACAGTCCAGTCGATACTTTCAGTAACTCATCACTTTTAGATTCGAAATTTAAATGGATATTAGGATATATGTCCGTTCCGGGAGATCCGAATACCATTTTCTGTCATCTGCTATGATTGAACAAAACAAAAAAGTTGAAATAAAATTTTCCATGTATTTTGGTAGTTGTTCAGTATGTTTTCTGCTTGGTGTACAGTTGCTTATTTTCCAATCCTATGTAACTTTTTGTACCATATATGGGGTGGTTGTTAGGTCTTCTGAAATCGTTACACATTGATGTGTATGTATGCTTCAAATAAATCCGCGAAGGGGTGATAAAATGCGAGCAAGGAAGGAAGCAATTATTTGATATGAAGCCACAAAACCGAACTATACTTACGCTCGGGTTAATAGTCATTCCGAGCCACAGAAATCGATTAGACAATGAAGTTGACAATGAACGCACGTATTTAAATATCATATTATATTGTATGGAATCCAGGATATCCGCCGGTTTGCTGGATTTTGCTTGACAATTTTCAACAGATTTGGTGTAGTCCATATCTTGACTTGCATGAATAATTGCAAAGTAACAAAAACCTTGGTGATACACGCCCTCTTTGCACACCGCTGAAAATGAATGAATTTAAAACAGTCAAATATTCACTTTAAAAATTACTCATGTCAATAGGTAACTGGGGTAGAGGAATAACGTAACGCCGGCAACCACGCATTTCGCAAGAGATGTTTGGGATATTGTAACTTCCAGTACTACATTCCAAGTTAGAAGCAACTCCCTAATAAAATCAATTTAAGACACCTTATAAAATGAAAACTAGCAGATAAACCCAAAAAAAGCCAATTAAAGTTTACGCAGAATTGAATTTCTCGAACTTAGTGCATTTTGGTAGCTTCTGCTCTGGGCCATTATACAACTTCCTTTTGACACGCAACGAAATTTCAATGAGCGCGCCCGCAATCCCGATATATATATTTTTTTTATCATAGCAGTTTAATTCTCCGCTTAATTTGTTCCCTATTTTGTGTTTGTTTTTCTATAGCCACTTCTTGGAGTGGATCAGCCTATCCAAGGCCCTGTAACAGCGGTCACCTTTAGACGGGCAGGATTACAATTGCTGGAAAGTTAGAATATTTTCCCGTTCCGCTTTGCCTACCCAAGTTATTACACCCTGGGTTGAGTGGTGGGTATGGATAAGCGATGCCAACATGTTTTAACCATTAGGTCATTTTACTATGAATGCTCTTATAATTCTAATTCATTTTGATTTGAGTGAATTTTAGTTTTTGTCCTATTGAAACAAAAAAGAAAAAAAAATCATGGAGCTCATCATCACTGGTGGTAACCTACGTTGTGTCGTACGATCTTCAACTGCAGCAGTGAGATCATTAAGTTTCTCCTGAAAACTTTTTGATGCGTCTTCTCTGGCTTTATCTGGCGAATAGTTTGGAAGTTCATTATAAGAATTATCGGTAGAAATATTTGATGGGGGAATAATTTAAATCGGTGAATTTATGACGACATAATGTGCAACGTCATTACTACTTTTCAGCATTTTTACTGCGGAATAGAAGGGCACAATAATCAATTTGGGAGAAAATGTATTTTGCAATAAGACAGAACGTGTTAGATTGAGTTTGGCCTGTATTGAAATATCTACAACTAGTCAACGATGTTCTGTAAGAGTTTTTCGGTTGTTTCATAAGATATTTATTTATTTGGTGGCAACTCAATTGAGTAGATTGCCCTGAACAAGATCCTGTACTAAGAGTCGAACATGGTTAGTGTTGTCGACAGAAAATAATTATTCCGCTTCGATCGAGTCCACCCATGTTTTTACACGATAGGTTGAGAGATGGACATAAATCAACGATCCGGACATGACGGGACTCGAACCCGAATTTTTCAACCTGCGATGCCACTAGGTAATCAAGTTCTAATTCCATTCAACGGAAGACAGAAAGTATCACCAAATAAAGTCGACTAAAAACGATAAATATGGAAAAAACCTAGAAAAACATTTTCAAAAAAACTGGAACGCTATATATTAGTGCAGGCTATAGCTTAATATATTTTTTAAAAAAAAGTATATATATAAGACATCTTTGTCATCAGCCACCTACCTAACCTTTGGACCTCAGTTTTCAAATCATCGTTTTTGTCACTCAGGTTGGCTAGTTGTTCTTCTGTTGCATTCAACTTTGTTGTAAGATCTCTGATTTCTTAACGTGAGATTAAAGAATCATTATCGTTAAGTTCGGAAATGAAATGAAGTACAGCGTTACTTGGACGTTGTCTGATAATTATTTTTTGATTCACCCCAAACTATTTACTTGCCCAAACAGCTATGTACTTGCGGCCAAAGTTACTTTTACAGGTGATATATGATTTATCCGGTTAGGCTATGTTGCAAACCCTGGGTTGTGTGGTGAGCAAGTGATGAGGATACAGATTTGAAAGAACTCGTACCCGAGATCTTTAACTTGCGATTCCAATATTATTATCCCCAGGCTATTGCCTGAAAGGTACCAAGGTAACTACCGCTTAATTGCAAAGAGTAACTACGAGTTATAGTACTGCACTCTAAGCAAAACTCATACCGAACGGAACCGAACCGCTAAAATAAAGCGCAGAGAATGGTATCTGCTTTGGACGATGGTACAATCATCTAACACTTCTTGCTGGTGACCTGTTTTCCTGTAGTTGGTAAGTAAAAGTAAAAGCCAAGAAAAAGTTTTTTATAGATTTAAATTTGACATTGACAAACGCATATATGTTATGTATCATGTACCTTCAACTACGACACTTAGGCTGAGTCTGTTTACGCCCATTCTATATACTTCATTACTTAGTGGGTTCAATAAATTCAATAGCTTTAAAGGAAATAAACAGAAAACAAATCAAGACATGAATTTTTTAGAAATACTTGAAAGTGTTTCAACTTGATGAAATTTCACAAAACAAAAATTTATCCTACAAAAAATAATTTTTCCGTCTTATTTGCAAAACGTGTACCACGATAAAAAAAATTGCAATTTATTGAACATTGGCATTGTGATAGTCATAATCACCGTTGATGTAGTTTTAATTTTCAGCACAAATTTGTATGTCAAAGAAATGGTGAGGGTAAGAGTGTGAGAGTGTGTTAGTAAGATCGCGCCGCGTGCGCAGTTCATGAGAACATCAAATTTAGTCGTTCCATAGGTCTGTCATTTGATACTCTCAACATTTGCTAATCGATGAGACGCGGTCCATCTGTGACTCGTGCTTGACGAAATACAACTTTTATTTAGGCTACGTATTCAGATTGTTGTGAATGTAGTAAAACGAATAAGTAAATCAGATGGATCGTACCCATTTCAAGATATAAATAATGTGCTTGAAGTGGGGCTGGGCAAGACAGAATCATCTAGAAATCGAATCAGTTTGGAATAATTTTTTCGAATCGGATCGGATCACTAATTCCACGCAAATAACAAATATCCGATTTTTACTATTACAACTTGTCTCCATTGTGGAATTCAAGAAATTTATAATTTATAGTGTTTTTCCATTTCACAATCCATGTCTAAGAGCAACAATTCTCGTATTTTAACGACAACATATAATCAATTTCGGTTGTTTTGGATTGCTTCTTATTGTAAAGAATGAAAATTCTAGCTCATTTGACAAGTTTTCATTACTATTAACGGTTGACGATTGATTCGAATAGGTTGTGCTTCTAATCGATTCGAATCAGCGAATCGAATCACCCAGCCCCGCTTAAAAGTTGATAAACTTTCAAAACTCGCATAATATTTAAACACCCACTTTCTTTGCTGAGAGTTAAGTCCGTTGCCATTTCTTCGTACTTTTCTTTATTAAAAGTAAAACTAGATGCCAGTTCCTTGTATTTTGCAGTCAAATCATTGGTTTTTGCATCTTGATCTGTCAGAAAAATACTTGTTGGTTTATGATTTATATTAGTGAAGTTATGGAATTTGAATGTATGTGTAAGTGAAAACACCCGTCATGACGCACGTTATTGACAAGGAAAGATGCAGTCAAAATTTGGGACAAAACGTTATATTACGAATGCGGAAATGTGGACATAAAACTATATTGAAAAAAAGAATGTAAAAATAGGAATTTTTAAGCATGAGCCATCTTTAGATCTCACTCCAAAGCGCGGTTTATCAGTACCTTAAACTTAAGCCAGAGGATAAGGGGTTGATATATGTTAGAAACCGTAGCAATTTTTTGTAGTCAAACTGGTTTTCACTGTTGGAAACTCTCTTTTGAAACGTAAATGTTCGAGGCGAAAATAGTCATTGAAATATTGACACAAAATTTAAATATCATACTTTCTTTTCTGAGTGTCAAGTTTGTTGTCAATTCCGCATATTTCTCAGTCAATTCATTGTTTTTTGCCTCGTGATCTGTCGGAAACAAAAACTTTTTTGAGTGCTTTGATATCTCAACCCAAATAATGATAGATGTGTAAGGTTTTGCTCTTTTCATTCATTTCATGTAGGCGTACAGGTACAAATGTTAATGCTGAAACATACATCAAGTAAAGTGCACTTACACCACAGGCTGGCATTAAACCGCGCACTTATATAGAATTAATTTGATAGGTTCACCCTTAGTCAGTCCTTCTACTTAAAGCCATTCACAGAGGAACAACGTTAGCGCCAATTGAAAAAAGGTGCTGTACATAAATAAACAAGTGGGATTCACCGAAATTTGTGGAAAAATCTAAAATCTCTGATTTCAAAGAGTTAAACAAAACGAATTTGGCTATCCTATAACCTGAAAAACAAATTGGGTTACAGGAAACCTAACGGGACGTTATAGCAAAACCATTGAAAGATTTCTACACTCGGCGAATATGAATGCGTATACAAATATCTTAAAATTAATATAATGAAAATGTGAAAATATGAAAAAAACGTACTTTCATCATTCAGAGCCAGTTGCTCACACTTTTCATTCAATTCATTTGTTTTCACTTTTTGTTCTTCAACGTCTAAGGAAAAATAAAAATAAATTTTGAACTTGATGCGCATTATATTTCAACAACATGTTGGATGAGGTTAGCTGGGCACACCGCTGGAATTAGACGGTTAGTGTGATCACTGGTTACGATATCCTTCACCGAACTATACCAATGCAATAAAAGTTGGGTACAACAATTGTCAATATGTTAAAAAGGGTTGATATCTTCGATACCAATATCTGCGACAGATCGTGTATGTGTCAGCCATATTTTCAATACAAATTTCTGAGTACTCTACCTATTCGATAACAGTTTGAGTCAACCTTTTGCCTGATTTGTAACGATTTTACATTTATGTAAAAAAACTTCTTGCAAATCAACGACTTATATTAAACAGAATATTTTACTTGGAAAGAAACAAATTGTCTACATACAGAATTTTGCAATTTATTTCTCTGATTTCGGAAAGTTATTCAGGGACGCAGTTAAAAGCATTTTGTTTAAATTCCCTCAGGGCAAGATTGACAGGGACATATCACAACGAAAATGATTCGAAACCATTAGCGTCCAAAGAGCTATAAAAATAGGAAGCTTTGTTCTTAAAAGATATACACTGGGTTATAAATATGACTGGGCAAAACCGAATCATTAGAAATTCGTATCGGATTGGAATATTTTTTTTTTTTTTTGAATCGGATCAAATAATAAATTCCATGTAAATAAAAATTTACTATTAGAACTTCATTCTGGAAATCAAAAAATTTAAAGTTTATAGTGCATTTTCAATTTACACTCCTCTCTAAGAGCTACATTTTTCATATTTTTTAGGAAAAAATATATCGATTTTGGTCAAACTTGACAAAATTCGATTGTTTTCTTTTTTTTGGTTAAAAATGGTTTAGTAGGTTTTTGTTCCTACGAACAATTTGCGATTGATTCGAATTATCTGTGCTTTGAATGAATTTGAATCACCGAATCGAACTTGTAAGTCAGCGTCAAACGATTAGGAGAGCAGTGAAGAATGATCGCAGTTATTGGTTATTAATGGTTGACAAATTCATGGAGCAGTAAAATATTTTGACAGGAGTACCGAGGTCGCAAGTTCCTTTGAACCAAGGTTCATTATGTTTTATAAATTATTGTATTTAGAAGATGCAACCACAGTCATGGCGCTCATTTTTGACAGGAAGCGGTGCTGACGAAATTTCTGACAAAACGTTATTTTACGATGTAGGAAGTATGGAAGCAATGCTGTATAAAAAATGCTCTGTCAAATTTTCAGAAAAAAAATTATATTACGATGGAGGAAGTATGGAAGCAATGCGGTATAAAAAATGCTCTGTCAAATTTTCAGAAAAAACATTATATTACGATGGAGGAAGTATGGAAGCAATGCTGTATAAAAAATGCTCTGTCAAATTTTCAGAAAAAACATTATATTACGATGGAGGAAGTATGGAAGCAATGCTGTATAAAAAATGCTCTGTCAAATTTTCAGAAAAAACATTATATTACGATGGAGGAAGTATGGAAGCAATGCGGTATAACAAATGCTCTGTCAAATTTTCAGAAAAAAAAACGTTATATTGCGACGAAGGAAGTATGGAAGCAAAATTGAACCAAAAAATCAAATCAAAACAGGATTTAATATACATGAGCCATTGGTGGTCCCGCTTCCTCGGCGCGTTTTATGAGTAGCTTAATCTACACATAAGAAATGCCCTTGAACAGAAAGCTTGAACTAAAGTAACTGGGAAATATATTAAATATATAGCTTGGATATTCGAATACTTTTCGTTTTCTATAAATGACTGCGTGAAATCCATCAGTCACCCATGCTAACTAAAACATGCCTTGCAATAGTTTTTACTTACTAGCAATCTAGAAAATGTACCAGTTTCGATTATTTATATATTCGAGAATTTTGGAATATATTTTAATGCGTGATATCTTAGTGGTTAACACGTTTGCATAGCTGATTAAATATGTTGGATTCGAATCTCGGCGAATTTGGCTTGAAAATTAATTCACACGAAATCTAAATACGTAATGTGTACGGGATTCAATACGAACGATGGTTACAAAATGTGTAACATCAACACGGATGATCGTTGGGCTACAGGGTGTTACTATAGTAACGTCATTACAGGACTATACGCATGCTCAACGTAAATAAATGATTGTGATGTTCACGGAAAAGACCCAAGACTCAAAAAAGACTTTGGTTCGTTTGTAAGCGTCTCACTTTTCTTAATTGTTTCAATGATTTTTGGGTCAGATTTATCCGTCTTGTTAACTTTGTGAGTTCCGTTGCCCTGTAAACATTGAGCGAAAGCTTTAACTATTGAAATGAATTTGTTATTCAGAAAAAGTGCAAAAACATTCTATAAGTAGTTTGAGTAATCATTCCATCTATGTCGGTGAAACGATCTTGAAAAAGTATAATAATAGATAACTGAAAGCTCCATTATAAACATAAATATTGGTTACCCAGTGTATCATTCAGGGAGTCTCTTCCCGGATAGATGAAGCAAAACCAACTATAAACCGACCTAATATATTTCCTGAATGTTTTTCACGTAGAGCAGTTGTTGGTACCACAATTTGAATTAGGTCTTTGCCTTTCGAATGGCCGTTCGCTGGTGTTCTTTCAGGCACTGCTTCTGCCCTTGCTTTGAGCGAATATCAATAGAAAAATAAACTAAGCAAATTCGTAATATGCACTCGTATATTCATATTTTGAATCTTAGTGCACAACAAACAAAAAAATTTACTATTTAATTATCTCAAAAACCATTAAACTCATTTGTTTGTAGCAGTTTGCTTTCTTGTATTTTGAAAAATTATAACCCCAATCAGAAAATTGTATTTTGTCAAGCATGAGCCACAGATGGACCACGCTTTAGCCTCGCGATCCATCAGTGACTCATACTTAACAAAAATATATTTAGATAGAATATTTCTGATGAAGAACACTTTACACTTCAATCTACTACTGAACTAAAAAAGTTTGCTTCTATAGATATTCGAAGCCTCGGTAATGTACATCGTTCGCCCTCAATAGCTGTACTTTTTATGTCCTAATAAATATACATCAATGATGGTAAAACCTAACTGTTTTTGAATACTGCCGTTGGTGTTTTGCAGCAAAATTTTTGGTCGTAGCACAACATATGGTAAGGGATTTACTACATTTAAAAATTGATGGAAAATTATGTAAATAAACTTACAGATTGAGTCCAGTGGCATTTAGGTGGAGGTGAAACTTGTAACCATTCTGGACGTCCCGTATTATCTGGATTGGTACAGTACACCGGTGCAAAACATTTCCTACCTGTACATGAACAAAGAACTATACATAACCCGAAGTTTGAGTTTTTCATAGCTTACTCACTGCACCTTACCATGATTTATTTATTTTTTTATGATCATTTTTCCACTTAGAGTGCAGTTGCACTACAACTCTTTGTCATTTTATTAGCCGTTATTTGGCTCATTTTAGGCGCCGTATTCGGCCTTAGTTAGAGCAATCTTTTATACAAAAGAACGAAAAAAGTTAACATCTATTCACAAGATGGATTTTGTATATATTTTCATTCTTCGAAAATATAATGAAAAATTGTTAATTAAAAGCTATTTATTGAATTTGACGCGAAATTTTTTCAAATAGAAACTGATAAGGAAAGATTGTACAGCAAAGAATTACAGGTACAGCAAACTAGAAATGGATATAAAACTGACGAATTCACGCAGCACTCAATTTTCTCACTGTAAAAAATGCAGTAAAAACGCTGCGCCTTGACAGACCAATTTCATTTGTTCCAATTTTATTAATAATAAATATAAAACTTCGACATATTCAGCAAATCATAAGCTGTTAATGGAACGCATCACCTAGGTGCGGTCTATCAACAGTTATTTCTTGGCATTAACATGAAATTCAAGGCAGTTTGGAAATTGGAAATGTTCAATTACTAAAGAGAAACATCTGTTTAGTTATCGTGATGACCTTGTAGTTAGCAAGTCCGAATCGTTAATATCCACCACTCAACCCCTGGATGTAAGAAATTGGATAGGCTAAGGATAACTCATAAGATCATACACTGTCTGTCTATAAGTGGCCACTGAAATGGGCCTTGGTCAGGATGATCCACTCTGAGGAGTGGCTATTCAAAAGTTTACTGCATTTGTGCCATATCGTGCTTATTCCTTTCACCCCTTAATTATGAAGTTTCAATATAAACTGAAAGAAGGTGGAAATTCTGAATTACCTTCTGTAGCTTCGCCCAAAGCAAACATGCTAATAAATACAACAAGAACGAAAACTCTCATTTTGTTTGAGGAAAGTTGAGAAATCTCAGTGAAATAATTAGATTCTGTATAATTTGATAAACACATTAGTACAAAAGTAAATTCATAATAAGCCGCGAGATAATTGGGACACTCAAGTATAATTCAAAAATATTTTTTGCGTATCGCAAGACGCACTACAAGGAACCACAGAATGATGGATGGTTTAAACATCATCCAGGCTAGATACCACGTGCTACAATTGGAGGTTCAGTTTCATTCGGCATGTTTTTCGCTTTAAGTGCATTAGATGACACTACGTTATGTAGTAGCACTTTGCTATTTAGCTGCATTTAGCTAGTTGCTTTCAGGAACTGCCTCCGACATTGCGTAGGGTGAACTCCAATAAAAAAACCAATCAATATCAAGCGAGAGTTTGATATGACATTGTCTTTCTCGCTGTTCATCGGCGAAAATATAAATGAGAGCGTTGCCGTTGTTCTGTTAATGTGGAAATTAACACTTTAACATGTGTTTAGAAGTAAAAATTGATCTTATTGTATCATTGATCTCAGTCAGAAATTTCCGATCAAACACATGTTTGATACGAGTCGGCATCTGACGGATTGCGTCACCTAGGCACGGTCCATCTGTGGCTCATACTTGACAAAATTTGACAAAATAAAGTGTTCGATCGGTAAGGCTTAATATTCAAGAATTGTAGAGTTTGATGTCAAAAATCAAATGAACATCAATTCGTAAACATATTATTATTTCCGTTATTAATATTTTGGTGTTCCACGTTCTCATCATACTTTTCTACTAACGTTGAATTTCTATATATATCTAAATATATATATATATATTGTTCCATTTGTTTAAGATAGGCATAAATTTCAAGAACAATTAAAATTATCGAAGAATAGATCGTTTTCCGGCGCTCAATATTTCAAGTTTTACCACTGGACTTTTTGTCTCTTTTTTTTCTCATTTCAATCTATAATAGTAATTCCTTCTTTCATCCCAAATTCTTGCTAATCCAGACTAGACTAGTTACATTTTAAAATAAAGTATTCTATGGACGAATTAAAATATATAAATATAAATCAAAGGCCTGTGCGCTAAAATGCCACATATTATTTTCTACTCCACATAACTTTGCGTGTTACTGGATATATTCTCCCAAACCAACGGATGAGGATTTCTGGGATATCGGCCCTGATATAAAAGTTATAATGAGCGATATATGATATTACTCAGGCTAATTATATTCAGAATGAGTTACTCACATAGTTTCGTAGCGAAAAACCTTAAACGAACGTGACGTTTAGTTGTTATTTGTAGTAATTTCTCTACAACGCTTATCCGTTGTCCTGAAACGTGGATCATCCAAACGTATTTAACGAAGCTGCCTTGATTTAACTGTTATGTGTTTTAATGCGTAAAACTGAAAGTATTGGATTTTTAGAAAGTTATGAAAAGATCGCAATCATTGCTACCAATTATTTTTATTTTCATTATATTTTATAGCCACTCCTCAGAGTGGATTACCCTGTCCAAGGCCCTGTTTTGCTTAGCGTACCCAAGTTATTACACCCTGGGTTGAGAGGTGAGCATGGAAGGCGGGCCCGGGCTCGCCTGGGCTCGAACCCGAGATCTTCAACCTGCGATGCCAACATGTTTAACCAATAGGCCATGAGCACACGGCACTCTCTGTGGGAAGTTTCCAATATAGCATTTGCACTGTAACAAAAGTACAGTAAATTTACTAGTCATTTGCAGCAATTGGATATTTCCAAAGTTAAAAAAACGCCGTGTTGATGAGATTTATGCCAATTATGGGCTGTTGATGGACCGCACCTTCGCGGTGCTCTCTATCAACACCACATAGATGGCTAAAAAAAGTCAATTTTGAGGTGAAAGTGAATTGAATGTGAAAGACCAGTGATTTTTTTCATTTCTTTCAGTTTGTGCAAATAAACTGACACAACTTTTACCAATATTTCGTTTTGTCATTTAACATGATGGTTGAATGCTTTTCCGTTTCAGCACCAAACGTGCCAATCTGCAAGGTACTTCGCAGGTAGCGTAAATGACCCAGCAAAATGTATAAAAGCAATGTATTTTTAACCATTAAATAAATTGTAACAAGAAATCGTATTCATTTTTTGATTTGTAAATTAAAGAATTTCAATTTTGTTTCAAATCTTGTGCGTGAGGGTTTGTTTAACCACACTAGACAAAGCATATAAACCCCATGACTCAACTCGAGGGCGAAAATAGGACAAAAACTAAAAAGTACAACAAGAATTCAGACACTATGACTTGCAAATCGAGCGCTGATCTGCAAACGAAATTAAATCTTACAAAACGCAAGGCAAACTTTTCGAACATACGCACTGATCCCAGTCAGAAAGTTTTTGCGTGCAGATGTTTTGTTAAGTAAGAGTCAGTAAACATTCAGATTGGAATAGACCTCGTCTTAGCTACGTTAAGCCTCAATTTTTAAACAACGTAATCGTGGTTTATTCCGTTTCCTGATTTGATTGTAACTCACATGAATGTACCAAAATGCATTTAGTTTATTACTGTTCTAACAATTTAATTTAAAATTTTCATCACAAAGTCGACAATAGCTCGAGCAGGTTGTATCGGGTCTAACTCAGCAAATACATGACATGTGTTATCTCTTGATCCAGCTTGAGTGCGAGCGACGAATCCAAACAACCTGAATGTAGAAAAAGGTTTTAGATGTTCAGTATTCTATTTATATTTTAAAGTATTTTATCTTTCATTGTTAACTTGAAAATGTTGGGGGTTAAATCAACCACGCGATATAGGAAATGGTTCATACAAAAACGCAGAAGGTAAATTGATGTATGCACACGTATAAAAAAAAAATTAGTCAAGTAGGTAGAAAACTCGAACGTGTTCTAGGACGATTCATCGCTGATTTTAAAAAACTAAACTGAGATGAACGGCTATGTCGCATATTTTTCAATTTCCACACAGCTATATGGTTTGATGCTTTGACATCTTTTTTGTTCCTGATATAATAGAGGACTTTCTTTTAGAAACGGACGAGGAAATTTATTATGTTTACATGATTTTGGTGGAGAAACATTTGTTATAGGCTGTATATATAGACCTGCAAATAAACAATTTTTTAGTCAGTGAATGAATAATTTTGACTTACCACGCCTCATGTCTGCCACCTAATGCACTAGCATCCAACCGTCTTCGACGTTGACGTTTATCAGCAAAACCTTGTGGATCCAACCCACAGAATGTTATTGCTTGTGATAGATAATGTCGACGAAAGAATAATCTGAACCAAAAAAATAAAGACTCAATTTCCCTTTCCGTTAAAGTTTCTCAAAGTAAGGCTGGCAGCGCTTGAAACGAAATCAATAGCGACATCTTGAGGACGAAGAGTCATCAGAAAATAAGGTACCATCAGCAAGTACTCTAAGCGGAAAATATGCTACAGAATACAGAATACAGAACTTACAGCTATATATATATATATATATGTATGTATATATATATATGACAAAATTAAATTGAGTTATACTAAGTTTAGATTACTACAAACAAGGTTGGAACTAGTAAGTAATAATCAAAATGAAACTTTGGAATTCCTTGTCTTCTCAAGGCTTACCCGATCGCATTGATTTGCATGGCTTTAAAACTAGTCTCAATAGACATCTATCAGGAATGGAATTATTTCCCCTTTACCCATTCTTTCATTTCATATAGCTTTTTGTACTTTAGTGGCTTCAGGAAACTTTTCAGGTATAATTTGTCTCCTGCAACCTTGCTCTGAGCAAATTTTAAACAATCATTAATGAGACCGCTGATAAGGGGAAAGAATACAACTGAATACAACCAGAAACTTTGAATCAGGCAGAAACAATACAAACAAACCCAAATTGCTACAATATGTTTTCTCAGTGGTATCTATCCCGGGACAATGGTGAAACCATCAATCCTAGTTTCCTTTTTTATTGACCTCTTATTACACGTATTAAATGAGTTGGGAATATTCTTAAAAACATATTTGAAAAATACCATTTTTGATTATTAAAGCAAAAAGAAAAAAGACAATCACTTGACAGAAAAATAAAATCTTGCCACGATTGAGAATACATATATTTTTAAAGTTAGGCGCCTAAAATCCTCTTTTTATCAAAATTCGAAATGAAAAGTCCTCTGTTATGCTGCCCAAGATGCAGGAATAAAAACTGAGGACCTTACCTTCTAGTATTATCAGTTAATGTGATTCCCTGCGATGAAACCTTGAAATGAACGATTGAAATTTGGTTCGGGTTTGATCGAGCGCTTTTATACGTTTCTCTTACAGCTCGATCGATTGCCTAAAAGTAAAATGAATAACTTGATTAATGCTTTTTTTTAAATTGAAAGTAAATTGAAAGCTCTGTATACGAGGCAAAAAGCAGCATCTGAGAGAAACCAATGGGTAGCCATTTGTTTAAATGGCTGAGAGATAGCTATCTCAAAATGTAGTACAAGCAACTGCAGTCTAAGTGATAAAGTAGAATGAGTGGTGTATGTGGTGGGCAACAGAAAACAGCTTCAACCATTACCTAAAATCCTCGTAAATTTGAAATTTCATTATCTTTATCTTCTTTCATTATATTGAGATAATATTCTTATTTTGCAAATTGTTTTTGAATCTTACCTTTGGTCCGGTTAGCGATTCCGTGTTTGCTGACCCAATATAGATAACGTTGCATGCCGCCGCCTGTTCTATGAGATCTAGTGGCGTAGTCGCTGTAGCAGGGGTATTGGACAGAGTGTCAGCTTGTCTGTTAATTGCGGTGTATTCTTGCTGTGGAATCTCGTGATCTATGAAAATGGATTGTAATTGTCACTTGAATGACGTAGCGTCAGTAAATGCATTCTAAGCGTAGAACATCCCATACAGGAGTGAACCCCGTGCTAAACTGCAGTGTGTGGTATTTGGACAATTGAAATATCATCTACCAATTCTTAAATGTTTGTTTTTTACTATATTTGATTTTACTTTGAAATTTGCAAGTAGAAAATTGTTATATTTTGTCATTTGGAAAATCATTGTTAGCAATTTTGGACATTGATGCTCAAATTCAAGAACGTGAATGAACTTTGTGCTTCTTTCATTTCATGAATTCTTCAGAAAGCAACGAAATTATTGTTAGCATATGCGAGTCGTTGATTTTGAAAATTAAAAAAGGTAACTCACCCACTGTTGGAATAAGTAATTTACAAGGAAGTGAGAGTGGAGTGATAGAATGTTGATATATAAGAGAAGATAAACATTCAAACACAGGTTCATTCGGACATCCCCTCAATCGGATTCCTCTTGAGCTTGACTCGATTAGAAAGTGACGTATGTACTCATTAGTCAGGTCACCTGTGAATTAGAGTGTTACATTGTTGTTTTCACCAATGGGATCGCGACGCGGAAGCGCGATCCACACGTGACATATGATTGACAAAATCAAATGATTGTAAAACAATAACTAAATATTTAACAAAATACATTTTATTACATTATGTAGAAAACTACATGAATATATAAGGTTAGGAATGGGGATTCATTTTTGTCTTGAAAGCGGAAAAAGTTCTGTTCAAAAGCTAAGAACACACACCTCCAGGTTTGTCGCGGACATTTGGTGGAAGTTTTTCCACTTTCAGTGCAAGTCCAAATGCACCAGGAAAGCATTGACTCTCTCGAACAACAAAACTCCCGGCTGGTTTGTCATAGAGTAATTCAAGAACCTGGAAAAAAGAAAAATGTGAAATAACATTGCCTCTCACTTGCTTTTATTTATTATTGGAACAGATAACGCGGGCGTGGCATCACCTTTACAGCGTTCTTGGCAAACATCCTGTTGTGAAATTCCAATGTGGTAATGGTTGTGCTAAATAACAAAAATTTTAGTTCCAATTCTGCAGCATATCAGGATTCGATAAACAATTATTCACCTCATGAAAAAAGTTCATATGTATTGAATTATTTGAAAATAAAAAAAAGTTTTTATTGAGGGTAGATTGCAGATGGAAAGCTCAACGATAAAATCAAATTCACATAAATTCCATCAAATTTAGCCTGAAGTATATCTGCAAACGGCAGGATCGCAAAAATTTTGAAACGTTTTTGCCCACAAAGCTCTCTATTCTTCATGGTTCCAGTAAAATAACAACGTTTCCAGCCACCCACCCCCCATCCATTCTATGTGTCGCCAGTCTATCAACTTAATATTATTATGCTCATAAAGGCAGGTAAAAAGGGGGCATTTTCTTACTCTGATATTATACCTATGCTTTCAAACAATATTTTGTAAATTTGTAATCCTCACCTGTTCTCGAGTGTATTCGGGTTTGAACCAGTGATTTAATGTTTCTTTCAAAAATTTGAGAACCGGTAACCCCATCTCCTGTTGGTTGTTGATATGAAGTTGTTCTGTATCTGCAGTTAGGTATATATGGATTCTAAGTCAACTCGGAAGCAGTTTCTTAAGGAAATCAACCAGACGCCACTGATTTTATATTGTCGGGCATGCGTCACTGCTGATTATAAATAGGACCAAATCGCGTTACAATGAAGTAAGTGCCTTGGGTGGAGGCAAAACTATTCCCACCTTTTATACCAGTTTGGGTGATTAAATGATATTAGGCGCCCAATCCGAAATTTGATTCTAACAAGCATGAGTCACAGATGAACAGACAGTTAGCAAGACTCGTTTGCATGAATTTTTCTGATTAAGTTGAAGTAATTAAAAAATAATGGCAAAACTTACCTTCAGTTAATAATGTCTGTTTTTCACTGTCAGGGATATCAATTTCACGTTGAGAGACAATATTGGATGTCATTATTGATTCGCCTGATGAATGCGATGTTTGGTGTTGTGCCTCCCATGAAAAGTCTATTTTGATTGATAAGTGTTGTTTTATTTTTTTGGACCTGTTCTGATTGTGATTAATTTACTATTTTTTGAGTGCGTTACATTAATATGAGTTGAAAATATTAAAAAGTAAAAAGATTTATCTGATATCTTAATTAAGTTGAAAAACTTGGGTTTAAATCTTGGCGAGTCCAGCTTGTTAGTCCATGCCCACCAATCAACCCGAGGTGTGATAATTGGGGTATAGGCTGAGTCGAACCGGAAAGATCATATCTTTCCATCGACTCTAAACCTTTCCGTCCATATATAGCCGCTGGGCCTTGGTCAGGGTGATCTACTCTCAGGAGTGGCTATGATAAATAAATAAAAAATATTCATTAAAACTCAATTTCAGGTGCAAATGTCCCAGTAGGTTTGCGCTCTCGTTTTTGTGTTTGTTTTTGTTTACTTTTGTGCTACAGTTTACTACGTAATACGTAATATTAAAATGAAACAAACTTAAAAGGCAATACCTTTTTTGCAAGTGTGTAATGGAGCTAACCAAATCAGGAATTTCATTTAGTCAAGTATATTATACAAATGGCCCACGTTTTCCTTCATTAGTCCCTACTTGACAAAACATTTTTGGACCAAAATGGATATGCACAATACCTGCAGTAGACTCCAAGCTTAGATTTTCTGCGCCATGATCATTGATTAATTCAAGGTCGTTCTGGCCGCTCTGAAAATTGCTATTTAGATGCTCGCTTCCTCTATAGCTGTAGCCGAGATGCTCTTGTCTTGGAGATGGAGGAGCATGTGAACTCCCAGATATATCTCTACAAAGGCATAAAATTTACATTAAACAACCAGCAGCAAAAGGTTGTTAATCCTAGAGATTGTTTCGCAGGCTTGCGAAAAATATTGGTTATATATGCCAGGAAGATTCATCATTTTGGGATTATAAGAAATTACTCCGAAGGACTTGTAGTTTCACCCTGGGGGCGCTTTTAAATGTACTGTTAAAAATCTATAAAACGGGCAATATTGTCATTTTTGTATTTTCGAATCCAACGATTAGTTGCACAGAACACTATACAATAAAGATGTGTAAATAACTTGCATGTCGGAAAGTAACATTTCAGGTGAACGTGTGAAAAACTCACATTGCTTTTAAAATTATTCAGTGTCCTCATATATTACCTTTCCCGGTGACGTTCGTGTGTGAGGTAACCACTGTCGAATACGAACAAATTTCGTCTACTTCCCGAATCCATTGATGACATGTCACCTTCACGCAGCGAGGCTGTGTAAAAACTCAGTAAGCTGTGATCAGATTGGGCTGAAGAATCGGACAGGGGATGGAGAATATGAGATCTGTCTGAACTTGGCGGTGAAAAGTCGCTTTCGTGGGAGGTATCGTAACTGTAGTTGAAAAATCGATCACTGTGATTATTTTCATCAGTTAAAGAAAGTTCGTCTTCCCGAAGAGAAGCAGTTCTGAAACTGAGAGAACTACTTTGCAAAGAAAAGGCTAGATGTTGTTCTGAGTTTACAGACCAGTTGCTTACGCCAAGTTGCAACAAATCCCATGGCCTGTGAGTAGTATTCCCGTAGAAATCATTACGGAATAAAACTTGCCTTTGCTGAATCCCAAGATCGCTTACTGAGACTTCGTCACTACACAAAGAAACTGTACTGAAACTGAATGTACTTTGATCCGATGGATTGGGCGGAGGTATGCATTCTGATTCTATATTCTCTTCCAAAGATTTGGAGATTATTGTTGACTCAATTACATCTTTACATAGAGATGTGTCGAAAGTAAGCATGCCAGAAACCAAAGATTCGTGCATTTCAGCATGACTTAGCTCAAGCAAGCGCGATGGTTCCCCTTTAACGTTCGATTTTGTTAGAAAATGTGAGCTACGAAAAATATTTCTGCTGTTGCTAGATTGTAGTAATCTGTTTTGTGAAAAGTTTTGCTTTTGCTGGTTGCGTCCGCATGGAGACATAGTTTTTGTTTCTTCTTCTTGTTTTAACTTTACTTTAAAATAAGCGTACAAAATGCAACAAATAAATTTGATTGAGGGTATAAATTAATGAGAGATCAAAGTTTTTTCTTCTGATTTCCCTAAAAATCTGGATAGAATACAACGCATAACCTGATTTCAGACAAAATTGCTTATCTGATGATAGTACCCGATCAGAAATTAGATTTTTTTTAACATGATCCACTGATGTCCCTCGCCTCGAAGGCCCGATCGATCAGTTACCCAAGCTTAACAAAACCTGTCTAGAGCGAAACTTTCTGATTCATGCGATCAGATATATCTTCGGAAACGCAAAGTCATATCTCCCCGACTTTCTGCCCAGTATCACTTTAGACGCTATTACCAATTAAATGCTTGGTCTTGTCTAGCCAGTCTTGTATGTTCCGTCTTTAGAATAGTCCTAACTTATTTTTTGAGTGACGTAAAAGGTGACAAAACGGAAACAAGAAGTGGTAGAGTGTTTTATCACAGCCCAGGGCAAATACTACTCGCTGCACTTTACCAGTTTTGAAGGGGATATTTTCCGCTTAGAGTGCGGTTGTGGGTGCTACATCTTGTGATATCTCTTTGTCACTAGAGAGCGAGTCCGTCAGCTCCTTTTAGTAGTTTAGGCCTGTCACTTCCAGATTCATAACCTTGAATCGTATCATTTCAAATCGAGTTTTGAATCTAATATAAGGATTAAGCAGAAATACCAATAAAGAGACTATTTTCCAACACATTGGAATAATTTCAAAACAATAATAACCGTATAGGATATATAGCTGAGAATACAGCTTAGTCATGTGGCAAACCACGACCTCTCGTGCAGATAACAGTTCCAAATCGGGTGAAGGTTTTTGGTTTGTCATATTTCTCATTTTTCCTGTGCATGAACCAAATTTGACCAAATTTAAGCTGATATTTGTAATTTGTAACTATGAAATTCTTAATTGTCAAAACGGAGACAAGTAATAGTAAAAATAGCATATTTGTTTTTTTCACGGAATAAGTAATTCGATTCAATTCGAAAAAACTTTGACTTCAAGTCCTTTTCCTTTTTCGCTATTTCCATTTGCGAACTTGATGATATTATACTCATGCTTTTCCCCGTATGAATTTTATTTTGGAAAGCATGAGCCACAGATGGATCGCGTCTAAGCGGAGAGATCCATCGGTGATCTATGTTTATTCAATATTTTTCGGGCTAGGAAGGGTTCATTGTTTAAAAAGTTTTTTTTTTCGTTCTGCCCTATTCTATTCTATTCTGGTGAGGATTTTGTCCGCCTTCCAAAAACTTCCTATGCAGTACTGAACCGATAAATTCCTAGACCAGAACACAGACCTAGCCGGTTCAACCTATTAGCGTCGAGAAATAATTATTATTTTACATAATTACATAGCTGACAACGAACATTTCACTGTTCTAAAACTATACATTTCTTCCGCAAAGTCTAGACAAAGTTACACCCTCGTTTCAGAATCACAAGTTCAATAATTTCACACCAGGAAGTATTGTTGTAAAAATAATACCTTTGAACCACTCTAACAAAAAAAGTTGCAGTAATTAACCGTTTATTTTTAGTAATTGTGTATTGTTAAAATTTAAAACCGTTTTGTTGATGAGTTTTATGCCTAATATAGGTGTTTATGGATCACGCTTTTTGCGGCACGTTCGATCAACAGCTCAAAATTGGCCGAGGAAGAGAATTTCATAGTTTTGAATCAAGATTACTGAGTAAAAATAACCGTCAAAGGACGGTGAATTCACTGCATTTTTAGTTCAGTATGATTTTCAATATTCAAACAAAAACATATAACATATACTAGACAGCGACAAAGGCACCGCACCCTTCGTTAATCAAACAAAGGATGAAATCTTTTTTCGATAATGGGTTATTCATGGACCGGTTGCGGAGACTAAGTTATTTTGGCAATCGTGCTTGGCAAAGGAAAGAATGTTTTCTGACGAAAGAAGAGAAAAGCGTTATAAAATGTTATACATATTTACCTGTCTGCGAATAATAAACAAAGCTTCTTTGTTAACCTAAAATAAATTTGATGATCAGTACGTAATTAAAATTCCCCCTCATAAAACATGCGGGGACATGCAGGGGAAGTTACCATAGTGTGCACCGCATTATGGGATGGCATATTTGTAACAATTTGTAACAAAAAGCAATGCATTTACTGGTTATTCGCATTATTTTTATTTATTGAAATTTGCACCAAGCAGATGCCATAATTGAAACGAACCAAGGAACGTCTTCGTGTATGGCAAAGATCTATATATATATATATATATATGTATTTTAACATGTATTTTAACCTTGTGTTGTATTGTATTGCGAAATACCCAAGGTCAAAATAAAATAAACGTAAACTACGATGCACCTACCCTATGCAAGCTCGTTATGATTTGCTATGTTGCCTACCTTCCACCAACCGACACTGGCATCATTCAGCTTACCACCGAACACCAATGTCCGGAAAAACCCTGGTACGAGAATAACCGTTCAAACAGAATATCAAAAAGAAGTCTTTCCCTTCAAGCCTAGGCCAACTCACCCACGATTTCAACTTACCAGCTTAGTTAATTAAACTCTACATTTCTCTGCTAATTGCCTTGACAGGGTGACCAAATCTTATTGACATCAGCCATCTGTATGAATAGAGAGCTCGTTAATAGCTTATGTATTTCAGTAAATGTATTTAGGAGCTACACAATTCTGGTTTGCTTTTTACATTTTTTTTTTTATAGCCCCTTCTTAGAGTGGACAACCCTGTCCAAGGCCCTGTGACAGCGGCCACTTATAGACGGACAGGGTTACAATTGCTGGAAAGATATCATCTTTTCCTGTTCGGCTTAGCCTACCCAAGTTATTACACCCTGGGTTGAGTGGTGGGCATGGATAAGCGAGCTGGACTCGCCGGGGCTCGAACCCGAGATCTTCAACCGCTTCAAAATATTACGCAATGTATTGTGATTTAATATAGTACAGAAAAATCAAAAACAAAAAATGTTAATACGAAAGCTTGAAATCACAAACCGATTAAACTGAATTAAAAAACACAAGACTGACTGAATTTTCCGTCATTATATTTTAAGCCGACCTTCCGCTTTTGTTACCAATCATACCGTGAATTAAAGCAAATAATTTACATTTTCATCGCGGGGAAATTCGAGGCAATATTTAATATTAACGATTCCGTGTTGTTTTCAAATCATTAGTTAATTGTTTATTATATTTTCGAGTTGTATCGAAGACGAGGCATGTTAAATTTTGACTAGAAACTACAAATACGATTTGAATTACTGCATTTCGTCAAAATTTAAGAACTTCCTGCCAATATATAAATAAGTTCAATCATGTCGCCTATATCCCCACGAACATGGATTTTATACCGCATGTTCATTCATAAACCAATCAATATTCATAGATCTAGCCCACATTACGTACAGGGCTGGGCAAATTCGAATATTTCTGTTCGAATCGGATCGAAATGTTTTGAATTGGAAACATTTTCTTTGATGATTTTTATATTCTCTTTTTAAATGAAATCATGAACATTCAAAAATGTTATATATATTGTAATGTTATATTATTCACACTGTGAAATACCTACCTTATAAAATGCAAAACTATTAATAAGAAACAGAAGATGCAAATTTTGCGAAGGTGCAAATTTCACGAGGTTTTTTATTTGAAAAAATATGACATGGGGTAGTCAAATCCGCTGCTCGATTCTGTTCTTTGAGTTACAATGTCGTCGTAGTAAGGTTCTCGATTTACTTGTGTGACTGTAAAACAATTGAGATCTTCAGCTCACAGTGAAGCAAAGATTTATTCATTTACATTTTTGAAAAATATCACAAATTGACTGCAAGAAATGATTGCAGATTTAGTTTAAATAAATCAAAATATATTTCTTAAATAAGATTCCATAGGCAATGTATGAATATCGGGAGTACCATTGACGCCAAAAGAGCTAAAGGCGCAGAGTGACCCGTATTTACGCAACATTAAAAGTAATAAATTTTTTTCAATATTTTTACTATTGAAATTTAAGCAAGCAAGATTCTAAGCAAGATTGGAAGAAGCAAAAAAGGCACCCAGCCAACAGCCATTTAAGGACAAACAGCTACTACTATATATAGTCCAGCAACTGCACTCTAAGCGTAAAACATTTCAAATAGAAATATAAAGCCAAGGTTTAATTGGTTTCACATTTGATAAAATAGTGAAAAGTAACCAGATTTATTGTTGATGTTGACTTTCAGCTCCTCTTAACGTTTTCCTGCGTGTCGTAACTCGTAAGAGACAACTGAAAGGTAACAATTAACTGATAGATTGTATCACAATCATTCAGGGTAATTACCCGTCAGTGCACTCTATTATAACCTATATGTTGGGATGTTTCCGGTCCAGGGTAGAGATAAGGTAATAAAATGCCCAAAGTTGTACAGTAACCTACAATTTGAGAATTGTAATTGCCAGAAAACGACCATTCCTTGTCTAAAATGCAGTAAATAAATAGCAGTAATTAAACAGTATTGTAGTTGATAGGATGTTGGACGCAATATATTTTTTCACAAAATTCAAAGTTGCTAACGACTACATAAATACTTTGATTCTATGAATTTTTTAAATGTTTGCATAAAGAACGTGACTCCGAAAGGGTTATTTTTGGAACGCTTAAAATAAAAAGTTCTCCATGTGACCGAGAGCCCATGATCTCTCTAAAGACTTGCAATACGAAACACTAGTAAAATAAAGGATGTTATAAATCTCAACCGAGTTTGCGTAAAAGCATTGACCGGCAACAGTGTACGAAATGACATTCGAACCTAATGTCTCCAGGTTACTGATAGTGCTTCTACATCAATCGACATGTTGCATTCTGTAAGTAAAACAAACTTTTGATACATTGAATTTTTGTTTTTGTGTTCTTGTTTTTACAAGATTAACAAGTTAGTTTATTTTTCGAAAATCGCTTTAAAAGGAAGGCCGGAGGATGTGCATAGGAAATACATACCAACGACCATTTAAGTGACAAAGAGCAGGTAAAAAGTATCTGTAACCGCACTCGACGGTAACAAAAAGTGCAATAGAATCACTGGTCTTTGACAGTAATTTTTCTTGGCGTTTGAAAAAAATTTCAAAAAAGATTTTTTTGGCCAAATATGGGGTGTTGATGGAAGTTGATGGATGTTGATGGATGTTGGCTTCGCGAAAGTGCGGTCTATCAACAGCCCATAATTGGCAAAAAACTGATCAACATGGCCTTTTGGAAATATGCAATTACTGCAGATGACCAGAACATTTACTGGATTTTTGTTACAGTGTAAGTGGAAAAAATACTAGAGAGGATTGAACCATTATAGTAAGGGGAAGCAAATGGTATCTGCTCTAGGTAATGACAAAACCATCTATCATCAGATGAAGTCATAGGTGGTAAAATCATAAGTAACCCGATTATACCAGTATAACAGAACAAACATGTCATTGCAAGTTTATAATCTGAGAAGGGGTATACGCTTCTAACGTCATTAAGGGCAGATACTATTCAATGCACTCTAATATAACGATCAATTTCTGTTTTCTAATTAGAATACGTAGGTATCCCCCCTCCCACCAGATTAAAAAAATAAAAATAAAATTACTGGGAAAACCAGCAATACCATTCGCACCTTCCGCAAGCCTGAATATATGTCTTAAAAAATTTAATTGCAAAACATAATGTTTCTCTCGCAAGTTTTGCGCTCTTTAAGCAATTTTTTCTCTCATTTTTTGTCCTGTAATATAATATATAATTTTTTTGAAAAAATGTTTGTCACGCATAGTATGGCGTAAATTTAGTCCTCACACTGCTGCTCCCATTCTTAGTGCTCAGAGTGGATTTAATCAAAAATGTCTACCTATATACACTGTAACAAAAGTACAGTAAATTTACCGGTCATTTGCAGTACTTTCATATTTCCAGAGTTGAAAAACACTATGTTGATGAGATTTATGCCAATTAAGTGCTGTTCATGGACCGCACCTTCGCGGTGCGATCCATCAACACCCATATTTAGCCAAAAAAGTCTATTTTGAAATATTTTTCAATACCGAAAAGTAAAATTACTGTCAAAAACCAGTGATTTAGTTGCATTTTTGTTATAGTGTAAACTTTCTGGATTTGTTACTGCCGTCATCTCGTTCTACAATTTTGTTAAAAGCATTCAACATGTTCCCGTTACTTGTGGCAGAAAAAAATTCAGTAGACTTTCCCGGAATAGTGAAACGGTAATGGTTTAAAATATTTTCAAGTTATTCAAAATGTAATTCAATGAACTCAAACAGCACGTCCATCGGTATGGGATGTACGCACATTGCACGTATTCGGGAGTTGCGTAGTTCCGTCGTGTTTTTCGGCCGATGTAGTAACAATACGTTCAACAATAGACAATACAAGACAATAAAGAAAGATTCAACATTATAAAACGACTAAATGACCAAATACAACCTTAAATAGACACCTAAACATATAGGGCGTTCATTTGTCCCAAAACAATATTTTGTACGACATCCCAGAAATACCTGATATTGTGTATGATTTTTCCTTGAAATATTGTCGATGTAGAAAAATACGATGTGATACAACATTTCTGCACTAAAGCAAATCGACACCGTTTGATTCTTTCTTTCTTTTCTTGATTCTTTCTGTTCCCGTCATTGCTGATAAAGATCTTCAATATTAATACTAAATACCAATTTTGTTAACGCTTGATAGAATTTTCAAATGCATGTACGGATAAAACTACATTTTTTATCAAGTATGACCCTCCGATGGATCGTACATTATCGGTACGATCCATCAAACACTCATACTTGACAAAATATGTTATAATAAAAAAATTGACCAAGATATTGCATGATTTATTGGAAAAAATAGAGGATGTGCGTTTTCTTCTGGTACGTAACTACATTACATTGTTAACTCTATGAAAAATATATATTCAATTTACAATCAAACAACGTTTGCTTTGTGAAGAGATGGCAAACCCCCCTATTCAAGGTAAGTGCGATTTATTTTTATTTTTAGTTTTAAGACAAAATAATATTAATAAAGCAAATAATTTACATGGTGGAATTTAAATATTTCCCAAAAAAATGATGAAAAGGGCTAATGATATTAGTAATATAAACTTGAATAACATCAAAATGTCAAGATTTTACGCATAAAATAAGTTATATTAGTGATCCTTCGCTTAAGCCAGAAGCAAGTTTTTTACGAGCCCATAGATAAATCATCGCGCACCACTTGTGACTAAATGGAACCGACAAACGGTTACTCAGTAGCAAAGAACTAAGACTGGAGGAACAATTGTACTCTAAAAGGACTAAAGAGAACTGAGCCGCCATGCTAAATTGCAGTGAGTGGTATCTGCCCTGGAGGTAAAAAAACGATCTAACATTTCTTTGATACCTTCTAGACAGCTCTTACGCAGATTTACTCCAAGCAGAGTAGAAAGCAGCTCCCAAGGGTAAAACTCGAGTACGCCGAAGTGGGATACACTTGTATGATATATAGAATCAAAAACTGAACCCAAGCTGTAAGCATTCTTACAGGACTAAACCTCTTTGTTAGGGTGTCGAATGGGATATCCTCTACGGGTGACAGCAAGCCATCTGATTCTCTTTTAATCTTCGTTTACGACATTGGGGAAATATGTTAAGATAGTACCAGAGCCTTCATTCAATATAGTATTTTCCTATATGAATGTTAGTGGTGCATTTTTTATTAGTTAAATGCACATTTTAAGTGTATCATAAATATTATTATTACCAACGCATTTATTGGAATAGTCACTTTTTTACATAGAACCTATCATGGCTGGAACTGAAATTGGATTTTTCCAATACAACGACATGTTGGATTTGTGTCTGAATACGTTCATTTCTGCACTTGTCGACATTGCTTGCCCTGCAATTGTTTACGGTAATATATTTTATTGAAAATTAGTCGCGTGTTTTTAACGTATGTTTCATTTTATCTAGAGTGTTTTTTTTTGCAATTTTCATGCAATGCAACGCGAGACCCGAGGGTAAAAAAAATAAACAGACATAATAAAGTATCCAAGCAATGCGAAAGTATAGCGAGTATTTATTTCCGTTTGAAAAAGATGTCGTGTGGAAGCTGTCTAAAGCATGGGGCGCAATGGCCTAGTGGTCAAACATGTTGGCATCGCAGGGTGAAGGTTTCGGGTGCTAGTCCCAACAAGTCCGACTGGCTTATCCATGCCCACCACTCAACCCAGGGTGTAATAACTTGGCCAAGCTATGCCGAAAAGGAAACGAGCACATCTTTTCAGCAATTGTAACCCTGCCCGTCTATAAGTGGCCGCTGTTACGGAGCCTTGGACAGCGTGATCCACCACAGATGTGGCTATAAAAATAAAAAAGCATAATTAAGTTCGTAATATCCTACACTTATGAAGCCATTGCAAATATTAATCTATTTAGAAAAGACTCCAACATTTCTCAACAATTATAATATTCAAGTCGCAGGCAAGTATTCAATTTATCTGTAGGTGGGTAGTTTGTTTGAATTACAAAACTAACATCTGACGATCTTATCATCACCCAGGACCGATACCACTTACTGCTTTTTACCAGCATGGGTCGGTTCTGTATGGGATGTTTTTTTCGTAAAGGGCTGTTGCTGGAACTACATTTGATAGTAGCTCTTTGTTATTAAAGCGACCTTTAGTTAGTTCGATTAAAGTACTACCTTGGTATTGCTTACAGCGAATTTTTGAATAAAAATGTAACATGGTTTAGTTTTTGATGCTTTATCAAGGTTATCTGAAGTATTGCGCTATGTCATGGAATAGAAACAAAACAAATGAAAAATTCAGAGATTCGAAAGGTCCAGTTTTAAAATGAACACGATAGAGTAAGAGTTGTAGGCATCAGCACGGTCAGTTAAATCATATGTTATTTAATTTGAAATAAGAGTAAATGTTAACAAGCCTTTGGACGATGCTCGATAACCTTACTGGTTCCACACTAGATGGAATAGCAAGACGCAAGATAAATCTCATAACCAGATATAATTGTAAACATTGTTAATTGCATACTGGGAAACAAAGTTCATTTCATTTTAATTGTTCTAAATAGAGAAATAGCAGTGCTAGCTGGTTTTACCATCGTCCAGGGCAGATACCACTTGTTGTAGCTCATTTTAGCGTTTGGTGATCTGGGATATTTTTCACTTGAAATGTAGTTGTTGGTATATTATTTTGTACTAACTTCTTGCCACTTAACTGTCCGCTAGAGGGTGTCCATAGTTAGGCGCGGACTCAGACCTTGCAAAACCCGAAAAACAAAGGCAATATAAAAAAATGAAATAAACAACAGCTTTTTTTGGATAATGTCAAGTCATGTTGTTGAATTATTTCGGGTTAAGCGGAAATAATGTTTTTTGGACCTATCACCCTTTTTGAAATTTGAAGTAATTATCACTAAAGATAATGCATGCCTAATCAGAAATTTTATTTTGTCAAGCACAAGCCACAGATGGACTGCGTCTCTGCGGCGTAATCTGTCAGTGACTTGTACTTAATAAAATAATACTTCTCTTCTGACTTCCATGAGCAAGGATCCACAGAACGGCAATCAAAATAACAAAGAGCTATCAACAATATATTGTCACAAATACTGATATTAGCCCATTGTAAGGCGATTCCGAATAATTTACTTACCAATTGGTGATTACCGATTTGTTATGGCCGTGATTATTCTGTCTAAGTGTACAATTTGTTGTTTTATAGGAGTTTTGCGTTGGCGCATTCGGTCGTCTCTTAGTTTAAGTTAAAATAAAGCTGTCAAATCTCTGTTTTATAAGTTGTGTCTTCTGTGAGTCTAAAGGTAGTGTCAGTATTGGTATTATATTCACTTGCTGTATTGTAAGTCTGCGTCGCAGGGCTTTGGCGCAGGGCAACCGTAACAATAATATTGCCAGCAACTGCACTCAAACATTCCGACTATATTGCAGTGTTTTGAGCGCTGTATACTATGGACGATGATGCTCTATAAACATCTACCGCTTGTTAACCTGTCTTTAATTTTGCACTTAATAATCAAACATTTCAATTCTATTTTTAACAGCTCTGCAGGTAACTCGAGCAATTTTCGTAGATGATCAAGTTGGCAGTGGAATATTAGCAAATAAAATTTGGGGTGAAATGGCACCATATTGATTCCAATATATAAAACGAAGATTATAAATGATTCAGTGTTGATTCACAGAAAAGTGGCTTCAATGTGTTTAAAACCGTCCCAATCGGAAAGTTTATTTTGTCAAATATGAGCCGCGGATGGACCGCGGTTTTACCGCCGCGATCCTTCAATGAGTGGCTCATACTTGACGGACGATCTTTTAATCAAAATTTATCCGATTAGGATGCACTTTATTCTCATTGTTCAAAACTTCATCGTGTCTTTTTTATGTCTAGGCATTATTCAGGTCGATATAAACGGTTAATAGAGGTTCAGCACAGAGGATCGGGAAACAGGATATATCATATACAAATTTATGAAATATTTCATATATTGAATATAAAACTATTTATGGGATTAGCGAGTTATCATAAAAAATACTGATATTGTAGACCTGTCTTCATTTCGCACGTTGTTAGCACTTTAACCGTGTTCAACACGAGACCGGAATTTTTTGACACCATAAAATTAATATAATTAAAATTAATATTTACCGCGCGCTTAAAGAGACATTCGATATACAATGGTATTCTTTATATGATAATTTAAACCGGCGGTTTAAATCATTAAGAGGGGTTATTTATACGCTGGGACACTATAATACATATTCTTTGGTCATTTTCATTAAAGCAGTTGCGAATACATAGATGCAACATTTTAAACAAGCAATGATGTTACCATCAACATCCAAAATATGTTTTTGGGTTAATTTCTTTGAAAATGTGTGTGTAAATATCGTACATGTGACAAACCTCTGAGCTAAAATGAAATATATTATGCAATTTGTTTCAATCCCTATAAATAATTTTCTTTTGTCAACATATTTAGTAAGGAATTTTCCTAATAATATTAACTCGGAACCGTCAATTCTTGGAATTGTAGTTCATCATTAACAAAATTTATATTTTAGAACCATTGTTTTTATTGTCGGTATACAAACCATTTTTTACAGTGCTGAGAATAATTTATAATACAAAATTTGTGTCATCCCGTTTTTTTTTTAAATAATCGCACATGTTTGCATACCGTACATGTGATGTGGAAGCAAATATTCATTGTTACGTGTAGTGTCCCAGTCAAGCTGTGCGACAAATACTACTTGGAAATATTTGGAATCATTATTTCTTGGGATTGTAGGTTATTATTTAGCAGAATTTATGTGAGTTTCATTGTCTTTTCTTTGAATAACAACATAATATAAAAGATATGTCCATAATAGAAATGAAAGTGATATTTCAATACAAAAGAAAACGCGTCACTGCGGAATATAATAGAACCCATTAAATGGACGTTTTTATATTTCTGTTTGATTTATAATAAATACTTCCAGGTTATTTTATTTAAATGTGGATGGGGTCATTCTATTTAATGCTTGTATAGCAACCATTTTCTAAGGGGAAGGAAAATATTTTAATACAAAAAAATATTGAGTCACTCCAAGATATTTTAGCGTTTATTGAATGGCCGTTTTTTGTATTTGTAAATAGTTCAAGTTCATAGTTCAAAGTTATGACATCATAAAACAAATAAAATTTGCTAAAAGAAGGTTTTGGGTTTGAGAAAGGTTTTACTCCTCTGTTGAACTTTTTTGTTAAAATTCAAATGCTTCTCATACAAGTGCTAACGATAGACAATTTTCAATAAAATTTTGACCATTATAATTTGACAAATAATTTATCGACAAATCGGTTATTGACGTTGTTTTAACAAGTAAATATTTATTAAAAATTTAGGTTGGTATATTTTGAAACCTTTAACAGTCACTTAAAACAAAACAAAAAATGTAGTACTAGCAACTATAATCTTGGTGGAAATACTTCTAAACTTTATAAAGTGAAGTGAACGATATCTACCCTGAGCAATGATTAAACCATTTCCAACATTTATTGCTAATCTTTTTATCCCTCCATACGGCACGCATATATCTCTTTCAATACGGTTGTTGTAAACGAAGATCTGAATCTAAAAACGAAAATTTTATTTATTGTATTTATTAATTATAACATAATTAATATATATATATATATATATATATATATATATTAATATATATGTTTTATAATTATATATAATTATATTATTATATTATAATTTAATATATTATATTATAATAATATAATTTTATTTATTATTTTATTTTTTATAACTAGGTATAAAATTAGGTATTATTAGACTCAATTATAAAAGGCAGTGAGAAGTATTTGCCCTACGCAAATTGTTAAACCTCTTAATATTTCTATCCATTATTTGTGACACGCAGAAGCGGATATTCGGGTGGAGAGGGATGATATCAGATGACATATACATGATTTCATAATGATTAGGGCTGGGCAAAACGGAATCATTTGTAATTCGAATCTGATTCAAATAATTTTTCCGAATCGGATCGACTCACTAATTCCACGTAAATAACAAATATCCCATTTTTTAGTATTACCAATTCCCCCCACTGTGAGAATCAAAAATTTATAGTTTATTGTACATTTTGAATTCATACCCAGTGTCTAAGGGCAACAATTTTCATATTTTAATGAAAAAATATAATCGATTCGATTACATTTTCTGGTTAAAATCAAAATTCTAGTTCATTTAGCAAGTTTTTGTTCCTATTAACGACTCACTATTGGTTCGAGTGAATCGTGCTTCGAATTTTTTCGAATCATCGAATCGAATTGTCCAGCCCTACTAATGAATGAAGAATTTCTCAGTAAAACATACGCTTCCACAGCTATACGATGGAAAGAAGAAACAAATTGCGCTAAAGCGCGAAATTTTTTAGTGAAAGTATACAGTGGAGTTCATGTGTAAGTTAAGCCATGTTATATCGCAAACTCTAGACCGCATCGCTAAAACAATACAAATTTTTTTAGGTCGTTAACGAGCCGAGGTTAGATCGCGTTTGTAGTGGTGGGATATATATATATATATATAGGCTTCAGATATACAATGCCGTGTCATGACAGAATTTACTGTGTGTCGTACAACTGAATAAATAGTAACAAAGAAATGGAAGGTGAATTTACCCATCGTAGGTAACTCTCTGTACTTTATCATATTGGTTCAGCTGCATAGTAAATATTTTTCGCTTAGAATGCAGTTAGTGGTAATATATTTTATAGTTTCTATTTGCCACTATGTAACCATTTGTTGGTTCATTATATGCTCTGCTTCTGGCATTTCATGGAGCGAATTTCTATGAGAATAGATATGCGTTGAAAAGAAAATCTTAACAAATTTTCGTTTCTTTAAATTATACAAATGCTCAAAAAATACCACTGTGTTACAATAAATTTAATCCAAACAGCTTTCTGTTAAGTATTGGCTATCCCAATCAGATTTTGATTTTGCCAAGCATGTGCCACAGATGGACCGGGGATCGACGGCGCGTTCCATCCGTGGCCCATAAACAAATAAAAAATGTTTGGCCGCAAGCTATTTGACTGGGTAATTACGGATGCGATGAGCTTGTTCGAAAAAAGTTTGTTGTTAACATTATAGTCATCGCGGGATAAAATAAAAAGTTGAATTCTCTCCACGAAAATGGAAGTAAATTTTCAAAAGTCGTAATGGTCAGAGGCTAAATAACACATAGGTTACAACCAAAAGGCGTGTTGAAATTTGAGAAACAGAAAAGAATCACATCTAGAATCACAACCCAAACAAAAAAAAAATGAAATTTGTATTCGATGGGGCGCAAGAATATCATGGGGTTACGCGTTTCCCTTTTTCTTTAAATTAACTTTATTTTCGAAGACAAAAACAAGCAATAGCAACAATGGATCTATACAACCAACTATTGTTACTGTGTTGATACTGTATGTCATAACTTTGTACAAACATTCAATGTTGAAAAGAAATCGTGTCGGAAATTATTCTGTATTAGTTTTGAAAACTGCTGCATATGATGCTTTATGAGTATTTGATAGCTCGATTTTGATTACTATCAAAATGTTTTTCAGACGTTAAATAAATAAATGAAAACTAATATCATCGAATATATATTTTTCACCTGTATTGTTGGAAGTCTTATAGGGTCACATTATTGAGAATTACATTTAAAAAGCGTTTTATATAAAAATTTTACTTTTTTATAATGTTATGCAATTTCCTTTCATTCTGATGGCTTCAACGAAATATGTAAAACGACGTTTGTACCTTTCAATAAATCAATATTGGAGGCGATTAAACAATTTGTTGTCGTATGTTATATGTACATTTACTTTTTACGTGTTTTCGAAGAATCGAATTTTGAATGATTTTCAATGACAAGTGTTCTATTGACTTCAGCCGAACATGTTTCTTGCTTTTCAAGATGAAAGTAAATATGGGCAGTTCGTGCGCAGCACCCCGTAGTTCAATTTGCGTTTCCTAGGATACTTACTTACAGTTACTTAGTTTTATGTAGCATTTTATTCACCAGTATTATTCACTACTTTTATGTAGGATATATCTTTTGCGACCTTTCTCTGCGCAAACTCAATTTAAAAAAGAAATATTGCTAAATCAATTCTTGAATAAATCTGTTACTTAGTTTGCTTGCGCTCTGACGTATGTTTAAATTTTATGATTTCTTCATTTATAAGCTTCCATGCTTTATGAATCAATCGTTATACATAGTATTCTATTGTTGTCGTATTCAATTTTTTATTTGTCCATCAACAGGAGATATAGTCTGCGCGCAAATAAAAAACATGTCAAAAACGCTTAAAAACAGTAAGAATGCTTGAACGAATGCATTTTTATGGTTGATTTAGCTTTTAGTAAACTCTATAATCTTGTTCTCTATTGACCAAGGGCATTTGGACTAAATCTACTCGATCGAACAAAGGCTTTTACAACAAGCACACATTTATAATTTTTATGATGGGAGCGGTCAGATTTCAAATAAATATATAAAGTACCACCTCTATCACTCAGAATTTGATAGATGTATACTCCTAGCAGAAATGTTTTTTTCCGAACAAATTTTGTCACGCATGGGTCACTGATGGATCGCGCTGCAAAGGCGCGGTCCATCAGTGGCTCATGCTTGACAATATAAAATTTTTAATTTCGACGCATAGCCTTTGCAGACATGAATCACAAACATGACATATTGTACTATTATATCGAATTTATTTCAAAATGTTTTACAAAACTCTGTAAATTATGAAATTACACAAAACTACGAAACACATTAAAGTAAAAAGAATCTCATTTAGCTCAGGGGATATAAATTGGGGTTTTAAAAATTTCTACAAAGGTCCGTTTTTAGTAGGATAGCGAAATCGAATAGTTTCGAGTTCGAATCTGGTTCGGATTATTTTTCCAATCGAATTGATTATTTCCAATCGAATACATTATTCAGTTTAAACAACAAATGCCATTAATATAACATAACACCATTAATATTCGCTCAATTATCAAAATATTGAAATTTGTAGTCTTTATTTTCCTTGTAAAATTGTAATTTAAATTCTATTTTGTAAATTTTTGTTTCCACCAATCAAAAAAAATGAATGAAACAATCTTTTTGTTAAACATGGGACATTGATGGATCGCGCCGTCAAGGCGCGGGCCATCTGTGGCGTATGTTTAAAAAATTTGGGTATAACTGACTGATTCTGAATATTTGTGCTCTGAATCCATTCGAATAAGGAAATTGAAGTTCCTAGCACTTATGCATAGTAGTTTCTGGTTTTAATCCACTGTCGATAAGCTCATTGACCTTAAAAAATAATTCGAAAACAAAAAGTATCTAAATTAATTTTCCCTATTTAATCATTTTCTGAAATAATCTTCCTACTTAAAGAAGCATTTTTGTCAATATCCCTGATATTATCAGTAGTATTGACATGTTTAATTTGGTGGTTGTTGCATCGTTGCAGAGATCTGTAACAAACAAAAGTATCAGTGAAAAACGTGATAATGATTTTTTTTATTGAAATTCATTCAGAAATTGAATTTAATATTTTCGTCAATATCAGATATTTTTGCCTGTATCCCTAAGATTATCAGTGGCACTGCTTCTGGCACTATTCGTAAAACTAAAAGTTCAAACAAAATGTTAAACGCTGAAGGCATGAAAAATATGACATAGTTGTTGGTGTTTTTCAATGAGGTATTTGATGAGTGTTGGCATGAACCATGCTAAGAACTCAACCCAGAGCGTAACAGCTTTGTGAGGCTCATCGAATCAGAAAAATATTGTCTTTTCAACAACACTAACATCGTCCACCTGAACTTGAGGGGTTGTAAAAATATATATATAAAGATAATGCCATACCTTGGCATTGACAAATCATTTGGAATTCGAATCTGATTCGTATATTTTTCCCTAATCGGATCGATTCGCTAATTACATAAAATAAAGAATATCACATTTTTATTTTTACTAATATTGTCGAGGTTATGATAAAAAGGAAATTTACAATCACGCAATACAAATATTAGCTTAAACACACTTGAAAGCGATGTTGAATTAAACTCCATCCCAACAGCGAAAATTTTCATTTTAACGACAAAATACAATCGATTTTGGTCAAATTTGATAGCATTTCATTGTTAAAAATGACAAATTCCAATTCAATTATCAAGTTTTTGTTCCATGATCGATTCACGATTGATTCGAATCATCTGTAATTCGAATCGATTCAAATCATCGAATCGAATTGCCCAGTCCTAGACATATTGTGAATTTCCCGTATGTAATAGTGGATCTTACCATCGTTGCAATAGCAGTATTCACCGCTTAGCAATACGTGAGTCTCTTGTCTGCAGAATTCCTGTGTCGACCATCCGCATCCTCTCTGTACAGTGTATGCACCTGAAATATATTGAACATCGTTTTTATTTTTGTGTGTTGCATAGAATATTTCAGAAGTTTTAAATGATTCAGCGTCGTTCAGGGGAGACACTACTCAGCACTACACTTCATTATGGTGGTTCAGTCTTTTGCGGGGTGTTTTCCACTGAAAGTGCTATTGCTGATAATGAAACTACATTTTGTAGTACCTAGTTGTTATTCAAGTAGCCTTCAGTTGGTTCCGTTTAGACGTTGCTGATGGATTTGTTTTGCGTGATTTTTTAATAAAATACAATGAAAACTTTACATTGAGATATAGTTTAATTCGACACCTCTGTTCACACAAAACGCCATACAAACAGAGACATCACGTTACAGAATTATCGGGAAAGAAAAAAGGAAAATTAGAATTAAAGCCTGCCTGAAAATAAGGTTTAAAGAGAATAACACATGTTTGCTAACCTTACATTAAAAAAATTAAAAATGATACATGTATATTACTACATTTGACCACATATCACATGGGACCCTTAGATGCTTTTCAAACGGACGTTTTATATCGTCAAACATGCGACACAGACAGACCGCGCTTCGCCTGTGAGATTTATCAGTGACTCAAGCTTAAACAAAAACGCATGTGTACAAAGCATTTCTCTACAGCCCTGTAGACACGGTCTTCAAAATAGTCTTACAACGCATTTCCTGCGTGTCGTAAGAGGAACTAAAAGGAAAAAAGAAGCGGCAGATGGTTTTATCATTGCTATGGGCAGAGACCACTCACGATACCTTATATCAGTGTTCTTCAAACTGGGGGTCGCGACCCCCCGGTGGGTCGCAAAAGAACTCAATGGGGGTCGCGGAATGTTTCAAGAACAGTATTGAAGTATTAACAAAAATACATTTTAAACATTTTATTTAGAGAAACAAAGTAATCCTACGCCTTTGTGAAAAATCTTTTCCGACACTAACTTATGTAAGAACAAAATATCGATCAAATTGGAAAAAAATTTAGAACCAGTACTGAGACCCGCCATCACCGAAATAGAGCCAAGATTCGATCTTTTGTGCGAGAATATGCAAGCACATCAGTCTTTTATTATCATTTTTCCTATATTTTCTGTACTACTAAATCTTACTTTATTGTTATTCATTTTAGTCCGTGGAAGTCGCGAAAAAATTTGGCCGTGCAAAGTGGGTCGTGATGAAAAAAGTTTGAAGAACACTGCCTTATATTGTAGTAGCCCCTTGTCAATTGAGTGGTCGTTATAGTTATCTTCTTTAAGACAGTGTTTCCGACTGCGTAACTCGGATACGTCATGCATCGCGTTTATGGCGAAGAATACTTAGATTGGTTTTCTATTTACATTGCGCTCTAGGTCTACGGATGAGTCATAAAAATACACTGCGACAAAAACAGTACATTTACAGGCGATTCGCAGTAATTTACATTAACAAATTCCTTATTGACATAACTGAATTTTTTCCAAAGTAAGTGCTGCTGATATAACAAACTGTTGTGGGGCGTTTGAGAACTAATTTATGAAAGATAGATTCTCATAGCTTACAATCTTCACGGTAATCATGAAAAAAAAATTATGAAACGATAATTGCGTCAAAATTGCTATTTTTCGTAATTTTACTGAAAATTGGCTTTTCTGTCATCACTTTTTCATTATCAATTAGGTGAGGGTACATAAAAATATTTATCCTACCTATAGGAGCGAATGACTGTACAGATTTTGTTTCGTGATACGTCTTTATCTTTTAAAGCTCACCCAGCAAATGTGATGATTTCGGATAAAGCTCGAACTTCAAAAAAAGATATATAACCAGCAAACCTATTGCCACAAGAGGCGAGAGCGGAATTTTAGGAGTCTTTCATTCTATATAGGGCAATTCGGCAATCGAATCGGCAATCGAATCGGCAATTCGAATTCGTGATCTGAATAGATTTGTTGTGAATATTATAAGAATACATAGTGAATTGTTTATAGAAAAAAATTGTTAAATGGGGTGGAATTTTTCATTTTCAACGACAAAATGCAATCGATTTTGGTCAAATTTGACCAAAATTAATTGCGTTTCGTCGTTAAAATGATATTTTTCCATCGACTGGGGTCAGGAACACATCAAGAACACATCGATTTAAGTCTGTTTAATCTTATGTTTGTAATTCGTATATGTGAATTTCCTAATTATCAGAATGAAGACAATAATAGTAATTGTAAAATTAGGATATTTGTAATTTTCATGGTATTAGCGATTAGATTGAATTCGAAAAAAATCCAAAGGATTCGGTTTTGCCCGGCCTAAATTATACAGTCGCTACTATGGAATAGTAACAGTGTTCTATTTTCATTCCATACCTATCAAAACCAGTAATCGCTTTCTATAGAATTGCCCTAACAATTTTTCAGCATGTCGAAAGAGGCGACTTAATAAAAAACAAGGCCGTGGTGGATGGTCTTACTATTACACAGGGCAGCTTTCACGCATTGCACTTTATTATGATGGATTTATTCTTTTGTGGAATGTATATCACCTAAAGTGCAGTTTATTAGATTCCTTATAGTAGCTCCTTGAATTGTCTGTATATATTTATTTATACTTTAGTAATAAAATGCGCATTCGGCGCATCACATTTCTATCATATGTATATATATATTACGTCGTTTTAAAATCTCAGCAACGAAATTAAGTATACCAACCGCTTATATACCCAGATCCCTTGTAACAGGCGTCTTTTGCGCCGGATGGTTTGTTGGGAGTTTCTGGACAGGTTATAGTCGTTGTGGTGCTGTTGACAGTGCCACAGTCAAAGCAGTTGTAGCATCTGATGGAATTTGCTAAAAAAATAATTTTAGTTGACACAAGTGATGGAAATCTAGTTATTTCTTTAGCTAGGTAAAGTAAAGGAAGCTACCACAAAATAGTTGAAGTGTTTGTTGGTAACCTAGTCTCACTTTCAAAACTAAGTGGTAACTAAAACAATAACCATGTGGAATAGGTAATTTTCGTTTGGCTGCATTTAAAGCACGTCTAATAGATTTGAAATAGACCTGTTTGAAAGCTTTCTGATCATAAAAGCATGGCTTACTTACCTTTTTATACTAGGTAACTAGTTGTAAAATAGATTTACCTAGAATTTCTAACACTAGTAAAAACTTTGTGGTTACGGGTCGCTGTTGGGCGACGTAGAGTCTAGTAAAACTTTCTATTTAGCTAATTTTGATGGATAAAACTACCTGATCAAAAACAAATAAATATTGGAAACATGCGCTGTAACAAATATGCAGTAAATTTACTGGTAATTTGCAGTAATTACATATTTCCGAAGTTCAAAACACGCCATGGTAAGGAGATTTATGCCAATTATGGGCTGTCGTTGGACCTCTTTCTCGGTGCATTTCCATAACACACCATATTTCGCCAAAAAGTCAATTTTGATTTTTTTTTTTAATACCGTCGAGTAAAATTACTGTCAAAAACCAGTGATTTTGTTGCATTTTTGGTACAGTGTACTGTAAGGAATGCGTTTCCTGGACAAGGTCGATTTGTGGTTAAGCCTTGGCAGAATTCAATTTCTGGTTCAGATTATTCACGTGGCGAAAAGTGTTTTTAAGAAGTATGAGATCTGAAAGAGAATAATAGTTTATTCTGAGTGAGCGGGAGTGCCAGCGACCCAGCCACGAATATTTTATAAGTAATTTTTAAGTATGGGTTATTGATGAAACGCACCGCTTAGGCACAGTTTAACTGTGCATCATACATAGCAAAATAATTTTTGTTTAATTGGGACTACGATGTGATAAATGTGCAGTAAATTTACTGCTCATGTCCAGTAATTGCGTTTTTCTGAAATTTGAAACCGCCTTGTTGATAAGGAGCCAGAAAAAACTTGTCCGGAATGAAGTATCCTGCGAGAAGTCGCCAATAAAAATTGATTTTTGCTCTACGATTATGTGTATATTGAAAGAAAAGGATAATACATAACAAAAAATGGAGCAAGTTAATAGAATTTTTTGAAGTATCAGTCACATATATGGCTGAGCAATTCAATTTGGTGATTCGAATCGATTCGACGCACAAAGTATTCGAATCAATCGTGAATGGTCCATAAGACAAAAACGTTGCTAAGTATATTCGAATTTTTATTTTAAACAATCGGTTTGGTTTGGCCAAAATCGATTATATTTTTACGTTGGAATAGGAAAATTGTTCCTCTTAGATATTGAGTGTGAATTCAAAATACACTATGAATACAAATTTCTTGATCTCCACAATGGAGACAAGTTATATCAATAATTTTTTTAACATAGAATTTCTGATTCAATCCTATTCGAAAAAAAATCTTCGAATCACATTAGAATTCCAAATAATTCGCTTTTGCCCAGCTCTAGTCACAGATGGGCCTGACCACGACGACGGAGAAATTTCTGTGTTTTTCGATTTTAAAGACGTATTTTAATATCATACTTGTATTAAATCCTGCTAATCCTTCTTTATCATTTTATTTTGTCAGGAGGGAAATTCATTTATTGTTATCTTCTAAATTGTATCGAATAAAATATATGAATTTTTTATACCAAAAGCCTTTTTTATACCAAAGAAACGTTTTTTTTTCAAAATTCAGCATCGCGGTCGTCAACGATTAATTTTTACAGAGCTCCATTAAATCGCGATACATTGGCCTTCTACGCCTTTAAGAGCAAAGATTGCAATTGTAATTATGTTGAACAGAGTAACAAAGATGCGGTAAGTTCTTTTGCAGTGATCCAGTTTAGTTCGAGCTGTTCTCAGCTTTCGGTAAAGTTGATAGGACCATATTCATGTAACTATTTGTGGTATTTTGGCTCCCCTTAGGCGAAGCTTTCGACCTTGCATACGGTTTGGTCTTTTAAAATTTCTAGAAAATTAATTCGTTAATTATTAATTCCGCTAACCAGTCACAAAAGGGATTGATCAAACATGTTTTGTTGGGCGTGGGCCAACAAGCGCGATCCATCTGTGACCCATGCTTGACAAAATAAAACCTGCGACTTGTGAACGATACTTCAGTCTCACAAGTTATTTATTCCGATACTAAGGTATCGGTGGTTTCCATTTACTGATTAATCAAGTAAAGAATTTTGATATTTTATAAAAATGAGTTATACTTTTGCCATGTATAAAACAATAGTAATTTGAATCTTCAATTGCCCGTGTTGTGTTAAAAAAGTGTTAAAAATTTATTTGCTAAACTAAGATAAATGTAGAAGATTGCTCAATATTAACCAGTGAGAAAATGTCGACATGTTATTTTACGTATGGTTCGGTGATGGATTGCGACTGAAACGCGGTCCATCTCTGGTTCATGCATGTCAGAACCCAATTTCAGAATAGAACCGTTGCCTGCAGATGAACCGCTTTACAACGGCGTGATCTGAAATTTCCCACTGATAACAGGCCATAGGCCGATATTGAAATAATGGTATCGTTGCCGCTATCCCCCAAAGCATGGAAAAAAAGTCCGTGCCTATGCAGTAATATTATATACATAGTCTATGACAACACATTTGAAATAGCTTTTCTCCATTTAAGTTGCCGTCGGGTGATTTCTTTTAGGCGTATCTCTTCGCCTTGCTTGAAGCGATTTTCAATAAAAAAGCTATATTTAAAAACACGAATCTGTAACCAATGCAAACTTACTATGTATTTGGTATATTTTCGCAAATCCAACGATCTATTGGCGCATTCTCGTATTCAAAGAACACAAAAGTAAAATTTTAATAACATTCTGACAACAGCAATGCTCTTAACTTAAGGCCAAAACTGACACCTCGTCCTATTTCCGTGAGCGTGGTGGACTGGTGGTCATCATGTTGGCATCGTAATTCAAATATCATTGATTTAAGTCCGATTGGTAAATAAGTACGCTCAACGTAACCAGGAAGATCACATTGTTTCAATAACACTAACCCTGTTTACCGATAAGTGGTCCAGGGTATAGGGTCTTGCTCAGGGTGGCTTAGTCAAATGAGTGAATAGAAAAAATATATATATATATTATATTATCAATATATATATATTGTAAAATTGTCGAAAAATTTAGTGTGTTTATCGGCCCTTTCTTTTGTGAAATTAAGTGAAAAGTAAAACACGAAACTCACCCGAAGAAAAAACTGCAGCAAAAACGATAACGCTCACGAAAATATTTGGATGCATTTTATTTACGAAGATTTAATTGAAAGCTTAGAAACTTAGACTGTTAAAACCTGCAACAAATCACACAAAAAATGAATATTAGGTATTTGAGTAAAAATCTTTAAATCCCTTTTGCCACGAAACCGGATTTATAATTGAACGCATTTATCTTATTCCTTTCTGTAAAAATTTTTTCCACTTAGAGTATTTACGAAGATTTAATTGAAACCTTAGAAACTTAGACTGTTAAAACCTGCAACAAATCACACAAAAAATGGATATTAGGTATTTGAGTAAAAATCTTTAAATCCCTTTTGCCGCGAAACCGGATTTATAATTGAAAGAAGCAACTCAAACGGACACAAAGTATGGAAGATTTGCTTATTATTCCCCCTAAGATATTATCCACTAAACGCATTTATTTTATTCATTTCTGTAAAGAATTTTTCCACTTAGAGTGCGTTTGCTTCTACTCCATGTTGTAACAGCACTTTGTAATGTAAGTTGCCATTAGTCAATTTCTTCCAGGTTCCCCTTTCGGCCTCGCTTTAATAAATCCTTAAAAAAAATTAGTAAACTCCATGCTCGTGGTCTCACTTTTGAGCACCAATTCCCTATATAAAATAATAAGTAGCTAAAATAAGAATTATACTATTATGTGATATTAAAATAAAATTTTTATTCGCATTAAAGTTTTTGTGGACAAAGCGTGGAGTAATTTTTTTCAAATTAATTTTGTTCAACGTTCGCTTATATCTTGTCCTCGGTGGTACGATCTATCAGTGAATAATGATTAGCACAAAAAAATTAACCAAGTTTACTGACTGTTGTGCGCATTTGTGTTCTACATCCGAATCGAGTAACAAGCACCATGGACTGGTCTTTCTAAGAAAATATATGTTTTTAATGCCGCTAGTTTTTCTTCAATGTTTAGACTCGTGTGCTGTGCATTCCTTTTACAGATACACACTTATATCCTGTCGAGTTACCTGTAATTTTTATATTATTCGTTTGGCATCCAGCTCATTTATCGTGACTTACCTTTTTATTAATATAATTCGGTCTGTAAGCGCTTGAAAGGAACTAACTAACAACAAAATAATGGCAAAGAGATACTCCAAAAGTAGTCCAAGCCACTATACTCAAAGCCAATTAGGAAATTTAACTGTTTTTGAGATACAGTTTGATCGCGCTTTGGCGGCGCGATCCATCAGTGAGCAATTCTTTGAGAAATATGTTGACGGAAATTTCACTGGGAACAGAAAGCATCTTGAACAGAACCGTTATAGTAAAGTACAGTTGATGGTGTATGCCCTGGGTTAAAATAGCACAACTACCGACCACTTTTTCTACATCTGTATCCACCAACAAGTTCCAATGACTGGCCACGTTTTCGAGAATATTTTCTTTTAACGTCGTGAATTTTTTTCCTCATTACTTGAACAACGTGCACGTGTGCAAACGACTCGAAAAGTCCCTCGAATTATGGTTTGATGACGACCTTTTTCCTAGATATTGTGAACAAGCATGGGTCAGCATTATCTCGGTCAATATCCAAATTCGTAATTTCCTTTTGACAACCACAATGTACTTAGGTCTCTGCGGCGTGATCCATCAGTGACCCATACTTAACAAAAGATATTTGGACAAAATTTTCAAATTTGGAAGTCGAGGCTCATGGATGAGCCGTACGAGATTAAAAGTTACAACGTGTATTTGTCGCCGGATTCATTTTATATATTTAGTCAAATATTAAACCGAAATGTACACCAGCCACTATCTGCTTGTGTGTAACGTATTGGATTTCCTGACATGAGATTCCTGTCAATTTGCGTTAAATAGTAACTATATTAAAATGCCTGATATATTAGTAAGTCATATGAACTGTGTATAGAATATGCTTCTCGCTACAACAACTCTCTTACGCAGCTAAATTATTCGGGAAAAGGATAAGATTCAAACAATTTTTTTGGAATCGGACCAACACTGTAACAAAAGTGGTCATTGACATTAATTTCATATTTCCAATGTTAAAAAAGTCATCTAGGTTATATATATGTCAATTATGGGCTGTTGATGAATTACACCTTTGCGGTGCGTTCCATCAACACCCCATATTTGGCCCATTGTCACATTGTAAAAACTATTTAAAATTGAAACAAACAAAGTTGAAAAAAATATATAGATTCAATTTCCACTCCTTTTGTAAGGGTGTCAAAACTAACCTAAATCAAAAAAGTTTGTTCGTATTTTTTCGTTGAATTATAAACTTCCCACTTCAATTTACAGGCTTTGTTTGCATGAACAATGCGTACCAGATTTGAATATTTTGTGCATTAAATCCCTTTAAACCACCAAATTGTATTGACCGACCTTTTTTTAACGTACAAAAAAATTCAGAATATTTTTTTGAGGTTGTAAAGATATTTTCTACATTACAAGAGAAAGACACAATCGGAAATCAAAATTTGTTAATCATAAGTTACCTATGGACCGCGTCTCATCGGCGCTCCCCAACATTAGCTCATACTTAACAACAATTATTTTGATAAAAATTATTTAGTAGGACTTTCTGATTGCACAAAAGACGCACAAAAGCAGACAAGTATAAAATAAGCAAACTCTTGCGACAGAGAAGAAAGAGGATATAGCAGTTGGTAATACGGCGTTTACTTGGGAGTTGGGAATATGAGAGGATGATCCAGTCTGTTTTGGGAAAAATAGTGGGATACATGCCAATGAGAAAAATATAGATTGGGCATGCTTTGTTAAGAGCGAGAGAATAAGAGAGTCATAGATGGTTCGCGCTTACGAGACGTGGTTTATCTGTGGTTCAGGTTTGACGAAATGGAATTTCTGACTGGAATATACTTGGAGCAATTGTCCGCTACAACCATAATATCCATAACCATGTACCACCAGTCCTGTGATTTATATATAATGGGCCTAGTGTTGGAACGTTTTGTGAGTATGAGTGGTTCTTCTAAACGTATTTGCTGGGATTATATAGATAAGTATTAAAAGTATTTCTTTACCGAGCTTGTCCCATTAAAAATAAACGATGGGTATACATTCTTTATTGCACAAACTCATAGATGCATTGGAATACTATCAATTTGAAGCTACGAACCTCATAGTAATACATTCTCGTTTTTAGCTCTCAGTACAGCTCATATTTGCCGATAACGTTCAACGTGTGGTAGAAGGCGACTGAAAAAAATTGAAAGTAATTGTTCCACCATCAATTGAATTGCCTAGCACTACTTCAATGGCTTCTAAAATGTTTCTTGAAATTTCTGAGACAAACTCATTGAGTCAAAAAACACCGGAGACAGTTCCGGTACAATATGTCGTTGTTTTGTTGTTATTCAAAAAAGCACCAAAATGTTATTTCGTACACATGTCCATTTTCATGGAAGAACGAAAAACAACGCTGAAATGTTTGAAAAAGGATGAGATTTATGGTATTTTATCATCTCTATACCGTAAGGATTTTTTTTTAATTTCGCAATTTTTTTGCTGATTTTCCAGTAGCCTATATCGCTCACCACAACCCTTTATGGCAACTGTGTGCACTATTGATTGTTCTTGTCTTGAAGTGAGTTGAGTTTTGAAATGCTTCGATACAAGAAGAAAATCTCGGTTTTACCATCGCCCGGGGCATATACGCTTCACTGCACTATCATAGTAGTTCATAGCAGTTCTGTTTGGGATGTTTTTCTCATGAACTGCATTTGCTGGTACCACGTTTTAGAAAAGAACTTTGCAATTTAACTGATCGTTAGTTGAATACTTTGCAAAGATTGTAGCCTTGTTTAACGCGAATTTCAAAAAAAAGATATTGAGCAAGACTGATCTAAAAAAGTTTAATTTTATACGGAGTAGTTTTCCTTGAAAGTGCAACTGTTGGATCTTACTTCCGATTTTTTCAAGAGCAAAATCCGAATCCGAATATTATTGAATAAGAAAAAAATAATTGATCACCACAATAATGTAAAGATCGTTCCTGAAAACGAAGATTTAACTTATGGGATCTCTGTGTTGAAACGCTAAGCTGCGTGGTTTCATTTGATGGAAAATGGCGAAACAACATTGGCGGGTATACTTTGCTTAACGAAATCAAGTTTTCCCATGCCATTTCTGTAACAAAGAACAGGTAAATCGCCTTCTTTTTACAGTACTTCAATTACAGTAAATGTAATCAGCAAGGCATTTTTCGAGTTTTTGCAGGAAATAAAGGGCAAATTTACTGTCCAATCCGTAATTGATTTTTTCAACAATGAATATCAATTTATAAAAAGTTCTAGTTTTGCATTAGATTCAGGTGATTTAGAATCCTGATTCCGGAAATCTGGCTTATTTCTCCATACATCCACGCACTGACAAGATATTCGCATTTATAAATAGTATCAAAGTTACCGTACACAAAAATTTATTTGAGGCGCGTAATCACTTATATAAATTATCAATGATAATCGCACAAGAATAAGCGTTTTACCACAATGTAACTGCACCCGCGAAATTGGCCGCCAGTGCGGTGTAGCCTAGCGATATATATTTTTGGTATTCAGTATTGACTTGTTTTTCATTCGCTTGTTCATTCCCTGGCTTGTTGTTGTTTACCTCTAATATTTATCTGTAGCAAGTAACCAAACTATTGCATGCTACAGACAAGCCCGTCAAAAAGTTTGTTATGGGATGGACAATTTTCAGTACCATTCCTGGTTTATGAAACAATATATTCTCTAGACTTTATAACTATAACAATATAACTTAATTCTGACCGACGACACTATAATGGATGAGATTGGGAGAGGGAATAGAAATAAGCATTCAGGACCTAGTTACGTCATTCAGGACCTTGTTACGTCACCAGATCCTCGTCGATCCTTTTTTGATCAATAGCAGCCCAATTTTCGATTTGTCGATAAAGGGAAAACTAATCAACGGATTCCGATGATATTTGTACCAAAATGTGAAGCGTGGATTGAACCTTAATTTGGTATTGAAAACGCGTATGTTTTATTTGATGACATTGTTCCTTTAAATTTGCGCCGTTACTGTCGTTTTATCGCTATTAAACATTATAATCTCTTTCCAGTGGGTCAAACCGTTACACAGTCAAATACATTGCGTCAAGTATAAGTCGGTGAACCATGTTCGACGAAACAGAATTTCAGATCAGGAAAGACGCGATCTACCTCTGTTACATAGCATTGCAATATGAAATCTATGTAAATAAATTATCGATCTAATTGTTGTGTGAATTTCACATATACAGTTCCTCCCATTTCCCAAAACCTTTGGCAACTAATAATAAAAATATTGACAAGTAAATAAATATCTATTCAGGTCGACGCTGTGGTTGTCTTGTTAATAAGCATTTATTTAATGTTGGTTCTGTTTTAAATTTAAATTAATTGCCGATTTGTTAATTGCGGATTTTAGGGATGGACGAAGCTGAATCCATTGCAATGTTTATCATATTTGTATATTTCTTCGATCTGACGAATTTATAATTCCATATGCATTTGCGCCCAAACCAACGAAAAAAAGCAGAAAAGAATGTATTTCCAAAAATAAAACAATCGGACCTCAACCGAAAAAAAAATTGATCACACTTGGTCCTCTAAATTGGTAATTTCACTTTGCTTTACAAGTTTTTGTTCCTATCGCAATTACACTGTTGAATTGAATAAACTGTGCTGCGGGGCGAGTCAAATTACCAAAATGAATTGCTCAACCCTACGGTTATGGTGAGTATATTATTTCGCAAAGGTATTTGCCGAGTGCCATACAATCTTCATCATTCATTTTGAATTTCCACTGAGCTCCAGTCTCCACACAGTCTTGATCGCCCTCATGATTGTTTGGTTGGGCGTTATCCCATTGAATCGAATCCCCAGCGACACCGTCCGACCAGATGAATGTGCCTTCTATTATTGAGTCGTCCAAACCAATCCAAGTATCGTCTCCTCCCGAGTCCTTGATCAGATCCATGAGTTTTCTGAAACACAATAAGAAATTCATCTTTTTTTTTTCGTTCATTTGTTATTTTTTTGTCAAAATGAGAAATTCAGATATCATTTGAGCAAAAATAGTCTGCCTTACACAAGCAATAAGTTTTACATCATCAGAAACAGAGATAATTTTGCATAATAGTATAAAACTAGGTAGATAATCTCCGATGCAAAAAAGTCGATACCAATCACTGCACTCTACTTTTGCTGTTCAGTTTTGTACGGGATGTTTAGCTTTGAGCAGTAGCGGGAGCAGAAATATTTGTGGACGAGGATAATTTTGGCTTGCAAGTTTATTACGTCATAATGTGCGCCGCATGCAAAATTTATTCGAACAATACGTGTCAGTTTACAAACGTGATAAAATATATACGTGAGTATATATAGCTACACAATCTAGCGCGCCGAGGGCCCGCGAAAATTGGTTCCTTACTTTGCTTAGAGTGAAGTTCTATTAAAGATAAAAAATGACCTCCATACATCATCCCTTACGCGTTTCAGAAATACTCAAACGTTTCTGTATTTTTATTACATTTTTGGGGATCTGTGGGGGAGACTTGTGTGCAATCAAAATTGTTCTCGAAATGAAACAAAGAAGTTTTATATGATTCAACTCTCATCGCGGAAAAGATATTATGTACCACCACTGCACTCTACTATAGTGGTTGAGTTTTGTGTTAGATGAGTTGCTCAAGCTGCAGCTGATGGTAAGATATTTTGTAGTAATATTGCTAGTATAAATGAAAGTGAATTGGTGTTTTCAAGGGCTATTTCAATCGTTACTCAGAAGAACAACTAATGGTGTTTCATGGGCATCAGTCGGTTACGCGTGAGCGTATTATCCCAGAAGTCAGTAGTTCGGCGTTTGACCTTTTATCAAAATTCGCTCAAAGCCATGTTGCACGAGACATATCATGCAAATCTTCTGAATTCACAAGCGTGTTGGGAGATCCAAAAATGCAGGAATGCGGAAAGATTAGAGAATTCTTGCTAAAATATCTTACTTTCGTGTACGACCGTTTCTCATCCCCACTGAGACCAGTTTCGCTCCATGTGCTTCGCAGTTTGATTTTGCAGTTGCGTAGTTCACTGTGTCGTTAAACAGCATATAATAGTTCTTGCCTGATCTGTACCAGCTATTCAGGTGTTCTGGTTCTTCACGATTTTTAAAGTTTTCAAACTTATCTTTGAGATCTTCAATTTCTGCAAAAAATAAAGTGAGAACGAATTTACTATAGTATACAAAAACATTGTATTTACCGCTCATTTGCAGATATTGTGTATTTTAACTATCTCCGGCCGCATTTTTGATGAGATTTAAGTAACGGCCAATAAAAAAAGAAAAATAGAATAAAACTATGATTCGAAACGCAATGATTTTTCCTAACCAAGAATAATAGACAGTCCCCAATTGGCAAAGCAATGCTTTTTGTGGCCTATTCACATCTGTTCACCTCAGAATTCCAACAGTCTATTGCTTATAGAACTTTTACACTTGTTGGCTTGCGCCCATTTGACTCTTTATTTATGGAGTTTTCAAATTGTTATGTTTCGAGCAACGTTGTTCTGAACGGATTTTTATAAAACTAAAAATGTATAGATCGTAAATCGGTATAGAAGTTTGAAAACCCTGAGTTCGATTCCCAGCAGGTCCAATTTTTTTAATTCAATTCGAATCTGATTTGGAGAATTTTTTTTGAATCGCAGCGAATCATTAATTCTGCATAAATAACAAATATCCCATTTAAATTTGTGTATCATTAAAATCGGGAACTTTACAACTACAGATTTGACCAAAATTGATGGAACACTCTCGTTAAACATAAAAATTTATACTTTTTTCAGCAATATGAACTATTCAAAATTTGTGCTATGGATCGATTCGAATTACCGAATCGATTTGCCCGGCACTAGCCTAAAATGAAATTTGATAAAATACAAATTAGTAAACTCTAATAGACTAATTTTCAAATAAAACAATGTTTGTTCAACGTATAAAAGTTTTACCTGATCTCAATTCATTCATTTCCTCATTCTTTTGAAGCAAAGCCGATTGTATCTCTGCCACACTTTGTCTAATATCCATGAATACATCTATATATAGAAAATATGAGGATTAATATTGGAGTTCAAGAATTCGAGTTTTAGGATTGCCTCCTTAACCCCCTTAACTTATTTAATGCGTGTCGTTAGAGATGACAAAAAAATTGAATTGGAGATGTTTTTTTCCAGGACGGATATCTTTCTTTGTAATTTATTATAGTGGCCATGTATGTTCCGGATGTTTTTATTTAGAGTGCAATTGTTGCTGCATTTTGTAGTAGCTGTCTGTTATTAAAAGGCGGGTATTGGTCTCTATTGGGCGCTGCTTCCAGCCTCGCAAAGAACTGTGTTCGATAATGAAAAAGGACTCTGATAAGTATATATGAAATATAGCATAGGTGAAATATGAGGCTCAATTAATGCAGGAATTAATTAGTGTAATTAATTAATTAATTAATTAAGTGCTACTGCAAGATGTTGTACCAGCAAATAAACTCTAAACGAAAAACATTTCAAATGAAACTGAGCTACCATCTTCCACTTTTTTGTTTCTTTTTACTCGCCTCTTACCACACGCAGTGTGCAGACATTAAAAGTAAAAGCAAACCTTGAAAATGTTTCTCTGTTGTCGCGTAAATCTCTGTATAATTAACAAAACCAGGAGGGCCAGGCAGACCACGAGGACCAGCTTTACCCATTCTATTGTGGACTTTTATTCGATCTCCATCAACTCTTGGTCGGTCCTGGTTTGTACAGTATTGATGCATTTGATAAACCTGAACAATTAGTCTATTGTCAATGCATTTTCTTAGTTGGATGAAAAATGGTGAAAATCCTGCTCGCTCTATATACATTGTGGCAAATGTAAATTAGATTTAAAATTATTTTGCAGTAGTTAATATATTAAAAATTATAAACCGCCTCGTTCATGAGATTTATATCAAGTACGGGCATTCAATGTACCGCGCTCCGGCAGCGCACTTCATCAACAGTCAATTATTTGCAGGTCTGGTTAATTTCATAGTATAATTACATCATCACTAAGTAAATTGACCGTGAAAGAACGATGATTATGCTGCATATTTTTTAGAGTGCAGAGTACAAATTATATACTTTGTTATATCGTAAAGCCGCAAGCGCTGTATATGCGGGCTTTAAAATAGTCTCGACATATTTATGGAGTGACGTAAGAGGCGACTGAAAGTTATGAAAAAGAGATGTTAGATGGCTATAACATTGCCATGAGCAGATTCCACTCACTGCACTTTACCAATGCTGTTCATTTCTGTTTGGGATGTTTTATGTTTAGAGTGCAGTTTCTGGTACTACTTCTTTTACTATCTCTTTGCTATTAAGTGACTTTTAGTTATTCCATTTTGAGCACTTCTTCTGTCCCTTCGAAAAGTGGATTTCAATAAAAAAAAACTCTCTACATATGGTTGGTAAAAAGAAAATGACTAATATTTTTGCGACAAAATTGCAGTATTGACATTTTATATGCACTGGTTCCGTTTTCGAAAGTTCGACACCGACTTGCTGATGAATCTATGCCCAGTTTCGACTGCTTATTATGCACCCATTAACTGTGCGTTCTATCAAAGTAAAATTACTGTCACAGAGCTGAAATTTTAACCTGTCATGTCAGCGAAAACAGAATGGAAAACTGGCTACAATAAGGCCTTCTTAGAATTTACAGTTGATATGGATTATAAGATCACAAAGACTTATTGCCTAGTTAATTTTATTAAGTCGGGACACGGATGGATCGCGCCAGCGAAGTCTACTAGTTAACGCTCTATCCAGAACTGAAGAAAAGAGAAATTAAAATCATAAATAACGCTGGGCGACTTACCTGGGAACATAGACCAAAATATTGTTGTCCCTTTGAAATTCCGAAACAAAAGATGAAAAGTAATCCAACAAAAAACATGGTTGTTAAAGTTTCATGCATCCGCTCGAGTTATTGCTGCAATTTTATTTTAGTGAAGGTTATTGGGCTGAAAAATATTGAAGTCTTATTGCAATTCAACCATAGTTATGGCACAGTAAACCACGGATAAGAAAATTACCGAGACAGAAAGTTTGGTAGAGACATTTTTTGTTAAGCATGGGTCACTAATGGATCACGCCGTGGAGACGCGGGGCATTAGTGGTTCACGCTTGGCAAAATTAAACGTACGATTGTTAAAACCGTCGAAATTTTTGGATAAAGCAGGAACATTGTTATTGATTCTAAGGAGTAAGTTTTAAATCGAAATACTTTGCGAGTAAGATTAGATTGTTAGAAGCAGCAACTTGTAAACTGTGAAAGAGCAAAGAGCACATTAAATGAAATGTCTCAAATGCCACTTAAGAACAAAACGAACCAATGGAATAAAATACAATAAGTGCTATTTGCTCTCATCGATGATAAGAGTATTTAGCATTTTTCTCGCAGACCTTTACGACAAATATGTTAGAGAGAGACACATATGCCGTCACTTTCAATCTGGGATAGGATAAAAAATATTATTTTTATCCTGCTGGAGAGGAAAGTCGAATAGAGCTTAATCATATGGCGAACCATAAACCATTGCGGTGCGTTCCATCAACACCCCAAATTTAGCTGAAAAATCGCAAAAAGATTGTTAATAGGAAATAGAACTACCACACCAACCACAGATTAAAATTTTCCGCTAGGTAGGTGCGGTTTTTAACATTTTACCTTGAATCTGCACGTATACGTAAGTTGCGTTTTTTAGCTTTAATTTATTTTTACCCTGTGTGCTAGGCTAGCAGAACGCTGCACATGCGTTTGTTTACATTTTCCAAACGCAACCGAACGGTTTGCTATGCAATCTAACGGAGAGTGCTCGTTTTTTACTTACGTTATCACTTTATAGGCATGTGGACTGCTTAACGCAAAAAAGAGTGTTGCCGAGTATTGCCGTTTTCGTTTTGCTACCCGAAACGCAACACAATGTATCGGTTAGACATCTTTCGTGTATTGTGGCCTTTGTTGTTGTAAAAGACGACTGTTTTGTTTCAGATGTTTTCTGCATAGATTGTAGTTGCTGGTAATAGTTCTCTATTAATAAGTGCCCGTTAGTTGGTCACTTTCTAGAGCTGTTTCCTGCATTGCATAAAAGTCAATATCAATAAAACAAAATCTCTTTTTATCGCACGCTAAAACATACATATCCCCTAAAACCTTGCGCAGTTCTGCACTTCTGACCTGAAAGAGATAAATAACACTTCATATATATTTAACCCTATTTTTTTTTTACTGCAATCGAATAAAAAATCACTCGACTGAAAAATTTTGCACGCAAAAATCCTTGGTTTCCGAAATTTTCACCCTAGACAGAGGCTATTAAAAATATGTTTTTTACAAAGTAAAAACAGTGAATGTTTGTTTTCTACAATTCCTACTTCTGTATTGTGAAAATTTGAAAAGATCTTAGTAAAATTTTCAACAGATTTTCAACTTTTTCAACCCGACATATCTATGCCGCAAATATTTTAACCAGAGTTTTTGTTTTGATAAGTATGGAACTGATGGATTGGGCCGCAGAAACACGATTCATCTGTGACTCATGCTTGGCAGCATAAAATTTCCAATTGAGTTGAAAGGTTGCAATCGATGCTGGGATCCTTATTATCGTTTGCTCGTAAAATTATCATTAGTTTTAGCATAAATTTCTATTAACTATACCATCAAATGATTTATACTAGGAGAAATACATTCAATAGAAAAATTATGCCCGGATTAAAATGCTGGACAAGCCCTTGAATAGTAGGGAATTTATTCAACAATTTGATCGAATCCCAATCTTGGTTGGAAGCGAGTTGCTTCAACGTATATCTGACGTACACTGTAACAAAACTACAGTAAATTCTCCGGTCGTTCGCAATAATTACATATTCCCAAAGTTAAAAAAAAAACATTTGATGAGATTTATGCCAATTATGTGCTGTTGATGAACCGCCCTATCGGACCGCACTGTTCACAGGTCTTTGGCAGTAATTATACTTGGCGGTATTGAAAAAAATCAAAAATTGATTTTTTGGCCAATTATGGGGTGTTGATGCCGCGAAAGTGCGATCCATCAATAGCCCATAATTGACATAAATCTCATCAGAAAGACGATTTTTTAACTCAGAATGCAAATGACCAGTAAATTTACTGTACTTCTATTACAGTGTAGTGATGGCGACCTAGTTCTTTCTTAACCTAGGTAAAGTAAAACAATTTTTTTACAGAACTACATAAAGTGGCGCCCAGTAACCTAGTTTCACTTCTAAAACTAGTTGTGAGTTAGACTAGGTAATCGTCGTTTGACTGTTATTGATGCAGTTTAATAAATTTGAATGCTGATTGCTTCAAATAGTCTATTTCGAAGCCTTTTTTATGAGGGAATAGAATCAACTATTTTTTTTATACAGTATGCCTACTTTTTTTAATATTATCGAATTGAAAATTAGGAATACTAGATTTAAATAGGCAAAAGTATATTGAAAAAAATCCATGTACGCTGAAAAGTACTGCCAAAGACCAGTAATTCTTCCAGCAGAAGTTTTGATGAAGAAAAATATATTAAATAATTACTAACTGATTGTAAAATGAATTTGAAGAAATATTTAAATGATTTTGTATCTATATGGTCATAACATTGTAATGCTTACTCCCTTTGAACGATTGTTCAAAAACTTCGATATTATCATTTGACTTTATTTAGCCAGAATTATTGCACAAAACATCGATTGCACTACATTTTTAAAGTGAGGAATTTGATCCTTTCAATGGGAAATATTGATGGGTGATATTTTATTTTTATTCTTCTGGATAAGAAAGTCAAGAACACGGCTCAACGTAGCGCCGACTTCGAACCTTCGTGGAGACAACACCCCAGGGCAGAAACCACTGATTGTACAGTACCATAGGGGTTCATTTGCATTTGGGATGTTTTCCATAGAGTGCAGTTGCTGGTACTACATATTTTAGTAGGTCTTTGCTATCATCTGCTTCCGGCCCAGAGCGAATGCCAATAAAAACAAAAAAGCGGCGCAATCCATCAGTGACTCAACCTATCAACGTTTGGTTGCTTATTTTATGTCATGTATCGCTTAGAGATGTCATGCCGGGGCACGTGATCCGCAAAAAAAATATCATTATTTTGGTCTGTATAAAAAGTATGGGTTTAAATAACGAAAACGCCAATTTCAAAAGGTTATTTGAGTAAAATAATCAAACATATTTTGCAATTACTTATTGACTAGTTTTGTGCATTTATCCATTGTCGTCTTTCCCTCTTTTCCAATACGAGAATTGCTGCTTTAATTTCAAAAATTTTTCCGGATCAATTTCATCATTATAGAATTTTGCCAAAAAAATACTGCTTCCTACCATACAATTTTTTTATCGGATCAGCCCTTGAAAACAAATCATTGCAACGTAATATGGTTGAATTTTTAATCATGTATTTGAAAATATACAAACAACAGGATGGATGGATCTCGAAATGTAAAAAATAAATATTTCGATAATTTGAGCACATCAATATTGGGACTAATGAACAGAAAATTTAACGTTTATTTGGAACAATTGTATATTTCCAAGCACAAAAAATTGCCACGTTGATGACATTTATGATAAGTATGAGCTGTTGTCTCGGGCAGCGGGGTTCTATGAACCGACCATGGTTGACCACAAAGGTTGATTTAATAGTTTTTTTAGAAAATATTAGTTTCCAAAACGGTGATTTCACCGCAGTTCTGTAAGAGTGATATTGTTATGTTTAATTCTGATCAAATGTCACATGTAAGGACTGTTGAGCGAACGTACAAAATTACTGTCAAACAACATCGATTTACAATATTTTTACATTTATATATTGTTCTCAATAGTTTAATTAAGTTATCATGAATTTATTCACAAAATATATTAGCGAGCCCGCTGCCGGATTTATCAAACATTGCAGGCACATTTATCGAACATATGTTCGACAAAAATACATTTCTGATTGAGGCCGAGGCTTAATTACTAATAATTAGTTCGTGAATATCCGAACAAACACAAATCGAAAATTCGCGGTCCAGACGTATTTTGCACGTGGTGCGAAATGCCGCAAAAGGAAAACAAAGCGAAGGAGTGGGAGATGATTTTATCATTGCCCAGGGCAGATACCACTTAGGTGCATTAGCAGCTCAGTCTTATTGATTATATTTATATTTTGTATGGACAGTTGATGGACTGAACCTTGGAGTTGCTATAAATCCCCCAACAAAAATGCAACAAAACCACTGGTCTTTGATAGGAATTTTACCTGGTGGTATTGAAAAAAAAATCCACTTTATAGCCGGAAAGATGCGGTCCATCAACAGCCCATAATTTGTATAAATCTCATCAACATGACGTTTTTTTAACTTTGGAAATGTGCTGTATAATTACTGTAAATGACCAGTAAATTTTCTGTACTTTCATTACAGTGTAGCATCATTTTCTTTAAGGGAGCTTTTTACTTTAAGTTATACTTACTTTTAGTTACAACTTCCCACCTAGCTTAATTAGAGCGAATTGTTACTACTGATGGGGCTTTGCTGCAAATCTTCACATTTCAAACATATTAACATCTATATTGGTATAATTTTATTCAAAAAAATTGCGCCATATACACCGAGAAAATCTCATATTAAGTCCTTAAAATTTAGTCTTTATACAGATTGTTAATTTGAATTTTAAAATAAAAATAAAAATAAGAAAAAAACTTTGCAACAAAGAGAAAAAATTCTACAAACACAATAAAAAATAGAAATGAAATAAAACGTAATAAAGAAAAACTCAAATGATGGTGGGGTCTATGACATTCATCAGTTTGGGTTTGAACACGTATGACTAGATAAGAATTAATATTTTTCCAGGTATGAGTTAGGGCTGGTAATTCGGTGATTTGAACCGCCCAGAAGCACAATTGATTCGAACCAGTCGTGCGTTACTTGTAGGAAAGAAAACTCGCAAAAAGAAGAGAAATTGTCTTATTCATACGCCAAAATATAACAAAAATATTATCGGATCGAATTAAAGTAAAATTATATTGCGTCTTTAATAATGCTTATTATTAACAGCGATTTCTGATTACTTGCATAAACGAGACTAATTTTTAACACAGTAATTGACGGTTATACTAAGAATTATTGATTAGGTACGATTCGAAAAAAACATCCGAATCCGATTCGAATCTTGAATTATTCGGTTTTCCCAGCCTTAGTCACATATCAAAAGCGCCTCATCGGCGCGATACATCAGTGCCTCATACTTAATAAAACCTGTTTGGGTCAAACTTCTTTTTTTACATGGAAATTGCAAGTAATTTTCGTAAAACCAAGTTTCGTCGGAAAAAAAAGTTTCGTGAAAGACTAGATTTTAAGCGCCCGCGAGTCCAGTCTAGTTTGGTTTTATCAGCAAGATCCTACCCAGAGCAGATGTCATAAACTGCACTCTAATATTGTAGTTCACACCTGTTCGTGAATTTTTTCGTTTAGAGTGCATCAGACGTAGTAGTTGAGCGGTCTTTCTCAACCATGAAACTTAGTTTGTCAAGCATGAGCCACAGATGGACCGCGTCTCATCGACGCGATCCATCAGTGGCTCATACTTAACAAGCGATGTCTTGGCAAATTTTTTCAACGTGGTTAATTTGTTCTTTCAGCCATTGACGTGACTTCAGTACATAATATAATGCTTCAGTGGTATTTGGCAAATCCTTAAGTAAATCTAATGAAAACAAAAGAAAATATATACGAATTGAATCTTTACAATCAAATTTCTTCATAAAGAAAAGAAAGGTACGTAAATTAAAAAAAAAAAGTAATCAAAAATTCAGATATCCGGCAGGCAATTTCATTAGAAAAAACTGTTGTACAAATTTGCTGTTATGTTAACAATAATATTACGATCGAATTGAAAGATTTAAAAAAGAGTCTTGCCGAATCCCAAACGTTGATTCGAAAATGATTCGATAAATCATATAAGTGGAAAATCTGTTACTTTTGATTCGATATGAAATTGTTCGAGATTCGATTCGAAAACGAATGTATAAAAATGACAACAATATTCTTTACTTTACTATTCCCAACTCATCAACCCGAAAGAAAAATTACCCAAACTCGAGCAGAGAAATACTGATAACGTTATTCGAAGAGTCAGATATTCGAAAGTCTTATTAAAAGTAATTTCGTTTCCTTTGAATATTCTTAAATTAATTCTTTTTACAGTGAAAGCACTTACACAAATATATTTCTGTAACGTTTTGGTCAGACGAAATGTTACAGAAATAAATTTGTGTAAGTGTGAAGCAAGACTCTGAACCTCTCTAGTGGTAGTGTATTCTTGGATTTACTGCATACGGATCAGTAAATACAAAAACGCAGAAGAAGGATGAGTGCTTATTCCACGTGCACCAGACCAATAACAAATCATGATTTATGCAACATTTCGTTTGTGAAATGTTGAAACAATATTTGGTAAAGTTACAATGTTGTTCGAACTAATCTACATAGGGTCAACCGGACACTGAAAATCGAGAATATAATAGGTGATTCTACGTTTGAACAAATAAACTTTTTCATGGCAGTGGTATTAATAGGCAAACAGGATTAAATGAATATTTACTTTAGAACATTGGCAATGATAAATGCTTGGGTTGGTTTTATCCATAAAAAGATTACCGGTACATTAATAGACGAAAAACTGTTTCATTACTATTTGTTTGGCTTGAGATGCTATGTTTGTTTTCCTTACAATTTTATTTAAAACTGCCCAATCAGAAAAATTATGTCCCAATATGTTTAGTCGAGTATGAGTCACTGTTGGATCGCGCCGTCGAGGCGCGGTCCAGCGGTGGCTCATGCTTGACAAAATAAAATAATTGTCTAGTCCTATCACCTAATTGTGAAAAAACTGTAAGCAGATCACCAATGGGCACATTATAATTTGTTTTTAACGTCCAGCCTAACGTGGCCGAAACAATTTGAGGGACGTGTTCTTGAACAAATAGCTCTGATTAGTTTCTTTTCGATTGATTGACTTAATTTCTTTTCGATTCGAAATTGACCCATTCTTGACATTTGAGTTTAATCAAAGCGGGATGATTCACTCTGATGATAAATTGTAAAAAAATAAACTGGGAAATAAGAAAACATATATATAACAAAATATTGCATTTTGAATTTCGCTCAAAGAAACTTCTTTGAATGCAACGCTTGATAAAACACACTGAATGTTTGGTACAAATATACTATTACAAAAACACAGTAAATTTGCTATTTTTTATCAGTAATTGTCATCTTTAAAAAATTCAAAAGTACGTTGTTAATGCTTTTTATGCCGCGTATGGATATAGTACTGTATTTTGAATTTTGCGTCAAAAATTCTATAAATGTCTGATATGGCTGATATTATTCAAATGTGAAGTGAATTTGCTATCCATTGGTAGTGATTGTGTATTTTAAAAATTTTATGTTTATGCCAAATATGGAGTGTTGAAAGACGCACATCGCCGGCGCATTCTAACAACATTCCACAATCAGCCTAAAGTCGTTATGAAGGTTTATTCCATTTCAAGTTGAATTACTGTCAAATAATAGCAATTTTACTGTTTTTTAATAACAGTATGTAAACTAAACCACATCTTTCAACGATGTTTTTGGTCGCCTTATTGAAAAGAACCTTAAACTTGCGGGTCTACGTCGTCATCAAACACGGTAGTCTGTGTTGTGGACTGGCTTATTGATCGAACGTATTCGTGATTCAATCCTTCCACCGAACCAGACTCTGAATCTAACTGAGTATGAACTTTACGAGCAAGTTTGGGAAGTCTGTATTCTATATATTTCTTCAGTTTATCTTCGTTCATGTCTTTTTTCCATTTGATTGATCGATTGGCCTGTACATAAATTGCAAAAATTGGTTAACTAAGTCAAGAGATGATGCTTTTGTCACCGACCTGATACTTTTCATTGATGTCAACTCTATGGAAAGTCGGAGGCAATGCACAAAAGAACTCTAATTAATGCTACCTAAATTGCAGAGATTTCTCTGCAATTTGGATAGCATTAATTAGAGTTCTTTTGCACATTGCCTTCTACTTTGCACCTGCACATTAAGCGAAAAGCATCCCAAACAGAACTGATCAGACATCATAAAGTGAACGAAATGGTATCTGCCAAGGGCGATGGTGATACTCTGCAGTTTGGATAGTATTAAGTAGAGTTCTTTTGTGCAGTGCCTTCTACTTTGCACCTGCACTTTAAGCGAAAAGCATCTCAAGCAGAACAGAACAGACACCATAAAGTGAACGAAGTGTTATCTGCCAAGGGCGATGGTGATAATATTAATTCAGCGGCGATATGTTTCTGAAAATTTAATTTGCGTAATTTGGATAAGTGCTATAGACAGGAAAGGCTTGCCCCCCCCCCCCCCCCCCAGTTTTTAATATATAGAATTTTAATATATTATAGAATTACAATTCAAGTTAATTTCTTTTTTTGATTATTCGATTATTATTTTGATTTATCAAGCAATGAAATCGTGACATATGCCAAATTTTACCAATAACCACCAATATAATGATAATATCAATATTTTCATTGCAATAGAAACAATTCGATTCATAATGGCATTATTTAACATGAAAATGAGTAGATTTTGAAGAACCAATCCATATTTAATCAATCACACGTCTTTTTTTGTCAAAGATGTGTTACAGATCACGCCTCGACGGAGCGATTCATCAGTGACACATTATTCTGTTTTTTATTATAGCTAATCATGTGAGTGGATCACCCGGAACAACGCCCGTGTACTAGCGACCACTTATGAAACAAGCTGGGTTTGTGTTGGTGTGAATTTTTCCCGTTTCCCGATCGGCCAAGTTTATCTAAGTTATTACACTATGGCTTGAGTGGTGGAAATGGATTACCGAGCCGCACTCACCGGGACTCGAGCCCGATATCTTAACTCTTAACAAGTTATCTTTCGATCAAGATTTTTCAACTAAAATATTACTCCAAACAATAAAATTTTCACCTTGACAGCAATCAGAAGTCTGTTCCAAACTTTGTCAGATTTTGCGAGTTTTTTCAACAACTTCATCGTTCCTGGAGTCAGAACAAAAATCAGACCCATCTTCGATTCAAGCAATCCATGGAATCCCTGAAAAACATTAAAAGTATAATTCAGATAACAAAGTACGTGGGACGAGGCGATTTATCATTTATATAAGCTTCCGTGTAGTTACGAGTTAGAGAAGAGAAACACACGCCGAAAAACCGTGTAGCCATTTAACCTAATTCGCTGAATATTAGTTAAGTCCTATCCGGAATGTATTTCACTTCGACAGTTCTTTTAATGTTGGTATTTGCCGTATAAATGATTTTTATACGGCTCTTTCGTGTGTTGCTTCTGTCCTCGTCTACAGTGGATTTAAAATAGCGACAAAAACGGCTAACCCGTATTTAGATATTTTTGAAATAGCTTGATCTAAATAACTTCTAAACAACCGACTCACCAATTCTGCATGAAATCTCATCCATCGGTTATCAAGATATTCAGGAGTCAAAACAAAAATCATTCGGTGGCATCTTTCAATTAGATTTGTGATTTTCTCAACTTTAGCTGTGAAATAGGGACAAATAATTTGTATTAAAAACAGAGTGAAATAGTCGTTTTCTTTACATTTATTTCACGTTGGTGCTTTTGAAAAGAAGTGCGCCATTTTGGGCGCGCTCGATAACAGCCTATACGTATGGTATGTCATGAACAAGGCGGTTTCTAAAGTTGGAAATATAAATTTTACGCAATAAAACATTGAATTTACTGCACATTAACTACAGTATATATGTTGAAGTTGTGGCCCGATTAAATCCAGTGCTAAACAATCCCGAATTGTTAACAATAATTTATTTCTATTTTACTAATGTTTGCAAAATAGAATCATATGCATATGGCATGTAAAACTATTTTTATGCTACACTGTAACAAAAGTACAGTAAATTTACTGGTCATTTGCAGTAATTGCATATTTCCAAAGTTAATAAAACGTCACGTTGATGAGATTTATGCCAATTATGGGATGTTGATGGACCGCACCTTCGCACCATATTTGGCCAAAAAGACAATTTTATATTTTTTTCAATACCGCCAAGTAAAATTACTGTCAAAGACAAGTAATTTTGTTGCATTTTTACAGTGTATTAAATTTAACATAAATCATGACTTTGGAAAATATGGTCGAATATCAGAAATTTTGTTTTATGGCCTAGTGGTTAAACATGTTGGCATCGCAGGCTGAAGACCTCGGGTTCGAGCCCCGGCGAGTCCGGCTCGCTTATCCACGCCCACCACTCAACCCAGGGTGTAATAACTTGGGTAGGCTAAGCCGAACAGGAAAAGATCATATCTTTCCAGTAATTGTAACCCTGTCCACCTATAAGTGGCCGCTGTTACAGGGCCTTGGACAGGGTGACCCACTCAAAAAAGTGGCTATAAAAAAAAAAAAAAAAAAATATGTTGGAATATTATTCATTTATATAGTGAAATTCGATGGTTATTTGAAGAAAACTATACGACCAACTGCAGGAATATTGATTGTTTCAGAATCTCGTTTTTCTTCCAGTGTCCAAAATTGTTAACACATTTTTGAAAAAATAAAAAAGACTCAAAATCGTTAACATAATATTTCAAACCAGCAGTAAATATTTTGAAACTTTTTCCCAAAACAAACAATAACAATTTTAATCAGCTAGTAGAGATATATCATGAAATTCTTTAGAACATTTGGCAAATTTTTATCACATGTCTCTCATTTTCTTGGGGTGTCTGGCCAGCAGAGTTGTTGACACAACTTCCGGCGTGGATATAATGAGCATAATTAAATCTTACTTGTGAAGTCTATCTGTCTTTGTTCGTCATAATAATTATAATTTGAATCTTCCATCAAATTCTGGATTGCAAAAACTATGCTTGATGTAGCTTTGAGACTTGTATCGGACATTGTCTCGGTATCATAAAGATAAGATAGATAACAGACGTATTGTTTATCATCTGGAAAACGAAGTTAATCATTAAAAAATTTAGGCGGAATTGTGAATTTTGTCAAATCATATTGAAGGATGAAAGCGAAAAATATACTCTGCAGCAGGTGAATGTGAGCTGTTCAAGATCGTTCGGACAGTGTTTCCTACATTAATCGTTTGATGAAAATTGTTAATAAATATTTTTTCTTTTTTTCATTTGTTGTTATATGTGTGTCTGGGTGTCGTCAAGAGGCGACTAAAAGGAACCAAGGAAGTGGTAGATGGTTTTACTATCGCTCAAGACAGATACCACTCACTGGCGGTTCTGTTCTGTTTGGAATTTAGAGTGCAGTTGCTGGTATAACATCGTTTAGTAGGTGGCCATTAGTTGGTTACTTTTCGTCACCGGCCTTGCTCAGAGTGAATTTCGATTATAACACACACACACGCTCACAAAAAAAAACTAAACAATAATATATCAACCTCTATCCCATTTCCAGAGCCATGATCTTTTATACGCCACAAGTATATAAATCTCAAACTTCTTAAACAGCAGAACTAAGACAATGATGAAAATAAGAACACCCAGGCATACACTGAGTATCATGATCAATTTGAGAAGACGAGGAGTGTTGTCTTCGTGCAATGCGATCTCCCAGTCGTCGCTTTTCCACACACCGGAGGATTTGTACTTTATACTGGCTGTATATTTGCCATAGTCATAGTCATCCAGGTTTCTGGGTAAATTTAAATATCGGATATTAAAAAATATATATATTTTAACAACTTAGGTTTTTAAACAATTCAGAATTGCCTGGCGTGTTTTATGTGCCTGGTAGAGAGCAATTTTGCATATACAAATCACCGGGTAAATAAATGGTGGAACTTCATGGTCAGAAATCTATTAGCCGGACCAGTTTGTAGAGTACGAGTCACCGACGGATTGCTCTGCCCAGGCGTGAACCCTCAGCGACTCATTTCCTTGCTGAATGGATTATTTGCTTGGAATATAGTAGTAGTATATTCAATACATCTGAGTGATTGCGAAAATGTAAAAGAAAAGCATGTTGTGTTGGAATGGATCCTCGGAGACAATTCAATATTTTTTTCCGATGGTAATTTGAAGTTTTCAGGCCGAATTTCAGTCGTATTTACTAGAACTGTACACTAACTAGCACGTTACCAGGCAGTAGTCTGAACAAAACTATACAGTAAGTCGCTTTGACAAAGAAAAGAAAAAGTTTGAAAAAAGTACTTCAATTAACTCGCTGTATAGTGGTTTTATTCCAGAATTTAAATAAAATTGAAAACTGGGCCGCGAGCGGAAAACACTCTTTACAAAACAGTAACAGCAACTATAGAGTGAAGAAAACAAACCTTTCAACACTTTTTCACTTTCTGCGAAGCTCGGTGGTTCAGAGACTTGCGGAATTGTCTTTATTCCACAGATATATGAACACGAATTGGTGACTGATCACCAAGTTGTGTCACCAAGAAAAATCTCCCATTTTGATAAAAACAGAATTATTTTAGGAGTAAGAGCGCCAAAGATATTCATCTATTTCAAATATTAACTCAATACGCGAATTATATTGCAATTGAATTCAAATTTCATAATTAGCATTTTTTTTCAATGATGAAAACCAATATTGTCTGATAGTGTGAATTGTTTACTTATATGAATAAACATACTTAATATGCATCTTCAGTTCAATTGGTTTTCTTTCCCTTTGTATTTGATCACTTGGTGTCGCTTCACCGTTAACAACACAAACTACCGAATCGTTGTTTCCTTGCCTGTTGAAGAATAATATAAATACAACTATACATGCCAGTACACAGTAACAAAAGAACAATAAAATTTACGGAAATCAATTGTAGTTAGAAATGGAAAAAGCACTTTATTTAGCCTGCTTTTGTTCCTATTAAAGATTCACAATTGATTTGAATAATTTGTACTTCGAATCGATTCGAATTACCGAATCAAATTGCCCAGCCCTAGGTAAAACTCGCTACTCAACGACAAGCAGGAAATTCGTTATCATTATTCTAAGCACGAAACTAGTTCACTTTTTTAGAAATTTAGTATATATAAACAGAAATATGTCAGAAAAAGCATTCAAGATAAACAAATTTGCTTATTCAATTCATTGAACCTTATTCGATCTTTGCTATATAAATGTAATATTCAACATTTCAACATTATGGATAAATGTTTGACCCGATTTTGCAAAAAAATTTACTATGTAAAATTAGATATATCATGATTTTATTGCAACGTGAATCAATTCAAGAATAATCCTAAAATGGGATACAAACAGCCCTGTTATACAGAACTTCATTGCAGCAAAAATCCAGTGAAATTGACTTCATTTGGCTTTTATTACGATACATAATACGATATAACTTAATTTATAAAATCTTTTCGGCAAGTCATAGATCGTAAACGTAAACTTAAACGAGAAACGCATACGTGGATGGGCCTCTTAGACATCGTTAAAAATGAATTTCCAACCGAGAAGACTGAGATGCTGCTCGAAAGATTCTGTTAAAACTTTATCACTTGAACAATGTTTCACTTGAAAAAAAAACTTACACAATACATGAATGGCGATCACCATATATGCCTTGAGATGTTCGGTTGAAGAAATGATTCTCACAAATAACTTCATCGTTCTGAAATATAGAAATTGAAATAAAATCCAAAGTGTACATTCTTTCCGTGGGACTATTTGCGAATCTTTGTGGTGAAAGGTAATAATACCGCGTGTTATAGCACGAAGGGTGGGTAGCTGATCGGAGCCGGGCAACATTGATGGAATTAGTGAACGAATAGCTTTGAAAAGAAACACATTCGGGGTAACCTTGGGTCAGGCACCGTAATCTACATACGTGATACGATGCTCCATAAGTAAAGAAACAAAGACGTGGTTTTATCATTGTCCAGGACAGATGCCTTTCATTGCACTTTACCTTGGCGATGCAGTTAGGTTTGTGATGTTAGATTTTGGCTTGGAGTGCAGTTGCTGGTACTACACCTTGTGGTAGCTCTTTGCTATTGGTTGGCCTTGAGTTGGTTCCTTTTAGGTACTGATAGCTCTGGCCTTGGTCAGAGTGAATTACAATATTTCAATGAAAAAAAAATAAATTTACCGTTTTTAAAAAATTCCTATAGGGTGAGTGAAATGCCAATGGGCAAGATGAAAATTATAACCAATAAATGACATTAAATCAAACGGACAAATCAAGTCGTTCAAAAACTCATGTTAAATTCGATTCATTTCTAATGCCGTTGCTGTCATTTGTACAGTAAAACCGCTATCTTCTGCGCATTTGTTTTCTCGTACGTACCCTTTTCCATTCAATGATAAAATCCTCCGATGAAGTAACGCCGAATACAATTTGTCCTGTGCAGTCAAGTTCAGCACTTTCTCCCAATGCTTCCGTCACTTCATTCGTGCATGTGATCGTAGGGTTGACTGAGTTCGTGCGCTCTATAATAATATACAATTATGAGTAAGTTTTCTTTATGGCTCAGTAAATCACTTTGAGCAAGTCCATGCACCAGCGATTTTACAAACAAAATTCTAGTACATTCGACTACTCAATCGAGTCGTGGTCGTCGAGGCGCGGTCCGCGGTACAAATTACAAAACAATTGTATTTGAATCGGATATGGAATCGGAATTATTTTAACGTTTTTTCTCCAATATACTTGAATATAACAAGAAAATTTAATAAATGACAATTTCCTCATTATATTGTTAAAATTTTTCGAAATACGCTTCAAATTTAAACATTTCCAAATAAATTTGAGCTCAAAATTTGCGGTACGATTTAGTTGTCACATATGTTTTTGCCGTTTTGCTAAGCTTGAGACATCGATTGATCGCGCCGTCGAGGCGCATCAATCAGTGTATCAAGCATCACAAAATAAAATCACTTTCTGATTGGGAAATGCCGTATACCTAAGCCGTTTATTAATTCGAATGGTAGATTGTTTTATCATCGTCCAGAGCAGATACCACTCATGGCACTCAATCATTGTGGTTCATATACTGTATGGAATATTTCCACTAAGAGTGCAGTTGCCTGTATACATCTTGTCGTAGCTCTCTGCCATTTCAGTATCCATTAGTTGGCCCTTCTTGGGCGATGAAATGAGGCCTTGCTTAGAGTAAACTTAAATAAAAATGTGACATCACTAAATTGAGTCACTGGGAAAATTCTACATACAAATTAACCATATGCTTTTCAAATGAGAAATATGTTTCAGCTTTAAAGTAGCCTAGTCATCGTGGCTGATATATTGACTTTATATATAGACAATTTGCTGAGTGAGTCATTCATTATAAGCTATATGCATGTACTATATGCATGATTATTTTAAAGTAAGTTCGCTTCAAGCCACTAATATGACGTGCACCAGCAAGTTCTGTGATATAAAATGCGGTGTGCACCAGCAAATACACTCGAAGTGTAAAACCTCCCAAACAGTAAATTGTGAACAGTAAAGACAGACGTAAGAATGTAAGAATACAAGAAATGTGATTATTTTTTTCGTCACTCTTCTGAGTGAATCACCCTGAGCAAGGTGCTGTACCAGAGGCTATTCATAGGCGAACAGGGTTAGTTATATTGATAAGTTATGTACGTTCCAGTTCGACTGCGTCTACCCAAGTTATTACACTTTGGGTTAAGGGGTGAACGTGGATTACAGAGTCGGACTTGTAAGTACCCACACCCGATATGTTCGGGTGAAAGCTGTTACAAAATGCTGTAAAATCTTTTGCATTGAGGTATTTACTATCTCGTATATAGGAATGAATGTGCGCCGAGGTGCGTTTCATCAATAGACCATACTGGGCCTGAATATCATTAACAGGGCGATTTTAAATGTTGTAAACAAACATATACCGCCAAATGATCGGAAAATTCACTTCACTTTAGTTATAATTTGCCCATTAAAAGTTTCTCTCAAATACCTGTCAAGAATTTATTGGACTGCACCTCGGTGGCACGTTCGATCAACTGATCTCAACCAGTCACTCGATTTCTTAGTTTCATTACAATCTCACAGAGTGAAATTAATTACAGTCACACAACCGCGAATTTACCGAATTTTGTTAACAGTCTATCGCGCTTTAAAAATCACTGTCAAAAACAATACTTATTGATTTACTTACGTTTTATACATTGTGAGTGCGTAACAGCATATAATGTCCTTCCCTCGTACGTAACTGTGCATGTAAAGTCTGCGGCATCGTAGAAATCAACGCGAGGCATCTAAAAATATGAACCAATATCACGACTTAAAACCGACTTTATGGCCAACTATGTAGGACTATTATTGAAACAGATTTGGTGAATAAACAATGTGATTATACGGTTTTGTTTGTCTTAATATGAAAGTTTATTTGCCAATCATGAGCCACAGGTGTCCCACGGTCAGTGAATCAGGCTTGACAAGACACTTTAGGAACCTATTTTTTATAACTGGTTAATGCTATTGTGATAAACTATAAATTGGTCCAACAACAGTCAATACGTGGCATAAATCTCAAGACCAATGTGAATTCAAATTTCGAAAATATACAATCACTGCTAATGAACTGTAAATTCGATTCAACCGTCAATACTTGGCATAAATCTCAAGGCCAATGTGAATTCAAATTTTGAAAATATAAAATCACTGCTAATGAACTGTAAATTCGATTCAACCGTCAATACTTGGCATAAATCTCAAGGCCAATGTGAATTCAAATTTTGAAAATATAAAATCACTGCTAATGAACTGTAAATTCGATTCTTGAATCTAAAAGTGGTGTTCTTTTTTATTTTTCTCTGCAGCCTCTCTTCTTTAATGTGAATAACTGTGACCAGCGTCCATGTACAATTAGGGCCCTTATACGACAGGCATACGTTGATGCAAGGATATGATCCTCAAAGTTGTTACACCTGGATTAAAAGTGGGCGTGCATTCACCGGTGGCCTCGCTGTGACTTTTAACCCAGGATATTCAACCTGAGATGTGTGCATAATAATTCCTAGGCCTTCCAGTAAATAAATACTGACACATACAAACTTACATTTAATCCATTCGGATAACCAGGATCTGAGAACTCACTCCATAGATTGTTGTATCTGTATCCCATATTCTTACAATCAACCCACCACTTTGTACGAAACTTTGAAGGATTGGCTCCCGCTGGAATGATGTCAGGACTACCCTGTGGTGCTGTGAAATCAAAAAAATAATTGTATCAAAGACACGATATAGTATTAGACTCGACAATTTGGATAATTCGAATTATTTCTCATTATTTATTTGCAACATTGCACTTAGTTTGGAAATAATTACTCCCCGAATCATTTTTTTTTAATTTTAATCGACAATTTGAAAAATTCGAAATATTTTTGTTTTAATTTTGTATTTGCAATATTGCATTTAGTTACGTAATAGTTACAGCAAATCATTTGTGCCTAAATGACAGCCTAAATTGTTGACAAAGAGTTGCTGCGCTGTAACAAAAAATTCAACAAAATCACTGGTCTTTTAGAGTAATTTTACTTGGCGGTATTGAAAAAATCAAAAGTTACGTTTTTGGCCAAATATGGGGTGTTGATGTAACGCACCGCGATGGTGCGGTCCACCAACAACCGATAATTGGCATTAGAATTATTAGATAATTGGCAACCTCATCCACCTAGTGTTTTTTCAACTCTGAAAATATACAATTACAGCAAATGACCAGTAAATTTACTGCACTTTTGTTACAGTGTAAAAATGAAATACCAGCAAATGTATCCTAAGCAAAAACATCCGGTCAGTACCACCATCTGTAGCTGTGAAAATCGAAAGAATATAATTTCCTATGGAATCATTATGAGTGAATGGTGGTTTAAAAGTTTGACCGATAAGGCCCGTTCCGTCTGTGTCTCATACTTAACAAATAATGCTTCTGATCGGATTTGCATCTGTATCAGCTCAAAATTTAAAAAAATCAACAACAAAAAATGAAGATGTAAATCGACTCACGTCTACAATATAATTTAACACTGTCTCCCATTGTTGATTCTATAAAATTAACGTCATTATTTTTCTTGTCTTCAGCAACAACCTCGTTACATGTTCCTTCCGGAAAAGGTTGAAGGTCGACTCTTATTTTACTCGAAATGCACAGTGTCTTATTGACAATCTGAAACGAATGAAAGTTGGTGAATTTATCTGGCGAAATTAATATTAGAAGAATTTGCAATAAACGGAAGTTGTACCAAAATATCATGTTCTCATTCCACAGAAATATAAGTTTATTGTAAGTTTTCGTTAAAACATAGTCTAACTTCTTCCGGCAAGATTAAAGATTACGAAAGAAGTTAGACTATGTTATAACGAAAGTTTACAATAAATTTATATTTCTAGGGAATGAGAACATGATATTTTTGTGTATATTCTTGATATTATCTCATTGGTGTATCCTCGTGAATATTCTCACATGCGGATCCAGGATTTCAAGAAAACCGGGAGGGGGATAGGTAGGGAGGGGGAAGATATCAATGAAACGGAAAATGGTTTGAATATTTAGAATTTTGAGTCTTCATAACGCTTTCAAGTATGCAAAATTGGTGAACCTGAACGCTAGCGCTTTTAAGGGCCATGACTATAGGCACTCCTATCGTCAACCAAAAGAATTGCAAAATGGTGTTATAAAAGCTTTAGAATAAAGAAATGGTTATTTCTATTATTTGGCCAGTTTCAAGCCATAAAATATAATTTTTGAAAAAATTCTCGGGAATGCCGCGTAAATTCTGGCATAGTTTACTCTGAGTACCAAGCATTGGGAGTTTAGTTTCTTTAGTTTAGTTTTTGCATTGCGAAATGCAATGATATTTTTCTTATGAAACAATTTCAAAATTTATACAAAATTTCGAAAAACACAAATCGATAATTTGATTAATTTTGTTATTAAAACAAATCAATAAGATTCAAATTTATTATGGACTAGGACGAGATATTATAATGCTGAATATAAAATAAAATACTTCCCAAGCTAAAAATGCTTAACTAAGCATGTTTTGTGAAGTATGGGTCACTGATGGGACGCGCCGCCGAGGCGCGGCCCATCTGTGGCACAAGCTTAACAAAATAAAATGCCTAAATGAGTGAGCACATACTTGAACAAATATAATTGAGCAATTGGATAAGGCTTGGTGGTACAAATTCTGATTACGTTAAAAAAACGAAATGATAAGGGTTTTTTTTAACATATTGTGTCGTGAAATATATATATTTTTGTGACCTCGGTTAGAACTATCATTCCATCTGTGAGAGATTGTTTGTCTTTTAAACATTTCCGACGAAGGAAACGTTACAGAATTAAGTTTATCTTAGTTTAATGTAAATTTTTGGAACCTCATTCCACACATATACTTACATATTTTGCGAGGTACGAAATATTGCCAACAGTGGTTGATTTAATAACAGTATTGTTGATAACCTCATCTTCTTGAGTTACCTCGCACTGTAAGAATGAAACATAAATGCATTATTTATATTAACTTCAAAGCTTTGGTGACTGCTTTTTTCGGAAATTCTTTATTTCTACTGGCACACATTTAAAATCAATATGGGGAAACTGGCTTTTAAAAATGTCGAGTGAAATAAAAATTGATGGCATATTGAACAGCTCCGTTTTTCCTATGGCAAGTAATCATGGAATTTATCATATAGCAGTTTCAAGTTATATTATTCTAGGACTGTTTTCCACCTAAAGTGCTGTTTTGTCGATTTCAGTTACATTTTAGATACTTCGAAGTGCTTGATTAAGGTAGCCATTCAAACTTGATCTATTTTGAAGATAAGTGGTCGGCAGATAGGCAATGCTTTTGGCCGTTCATAGGGTGAGTTTGAAATAAAAAATGCAGGACATAATTGAAAAATGCGACCTTTGATGACCTTTGCATTGGCAACAGTTAACACTAGCAACAGTTTAACTACACAGACAAATTACGCAAATGACTGCAATAAAAGAAAATTAATAGCCCGAATCGAATTTTTACTACATTTGGGAATAACGCTTTTAGTAACACTCTAGAGAGGTATTGAAACCACCCACCAGGGTGACAGAATTTAGTTTATTTGATGCCCGAAATATTTTCTTTCTGGATGATCATCAAGCTTCAAAATATCAAAACTGCTATTTTATAGCAGTATTGATGATTTTGAACCTTTCTATTAAGCTTGATTGCAACCAGACACTCAAAAATGAATACCATAATCTTCAAGCAAATTTATTGTGAAATAGTACCCATTCTCTTTGGGCGTCTGAGTGACACATTAGCGGACATTTTGACAGTCTGAAACCCACACTGCTTTACAATAATCATAACAGTGTTGGCGGTTTCGAAGACTACTAATTCGTCAACAGATAATGGCTTGTTGCAGACACACAAATGATCACGCCACCATGCAACGTGGTATTTGTGTCAATGTGAATGAATAAGAAACACGAGAGGAAATTAGCCTTCTAGGGAGTACCACAGACAAATTGAACAAAAGAAAATAAATTCCAAGCACGACCACGTTGACCTTTTACCGTCAAGTGCGGGATCAAGATTTGTTCTAATGCATTTCCTGCGTTATGCAATAGGCGGTTGAAATGGTGATGTGTTTCCTGTTGTAGGTGGTACAAATCTAACCAACAAGGCTATATATAATTTTGGAAATATATACAAATACTGCAACGAGCAACATTTTTCTTACAGTTATTCATTAGTGTGAATCAACATGATAATGGTCCTATACCAGCGGACACTCATAGACAAACCAGATAAGGTTTTTAAAATATTACTCTTTTCAGGCAGGTCAAGACTACCCAAGATATTGCACCGCTGGTTTGAGTTTTTTTGTAATTTTATCACAGTGTATACACAAAGCACTCACAATTGCTGTATCACCATCTGTGCTATCCGGCCTCGCCTCCCAGATTGTTTTCAAGCGATCGCAATTGATACTGTACGGCCAGTTTGTATAAGCTGGTTTTGTTGTCACATCGACAATATCACACGTTCCATTGAAAACTAAAAACAAAACCAAATATTCTTCATATTAATGCGATATGGTGAACGCAACATGCCGTTTTAGCATTAAAACTCAAGATATGTCTAGGTTTGTTTTGTGAAGCATAGCTTACTGAGTCATTGAGCCAGAAAGGGCTGTTCAATACGATATAAAAAAAAATCCGATTTCAGTCAGCAATTTTTTCGTTCAAGCCTTGTGGTATTTTTCAATATACATCGAGTGGTTGCCACCAGGTAATCTCATACACTGTAACAAAATATGCAACAAAATCACTGGTTTTTGACAGCGTCTGGTGGTATTGAAAAAACTCAAAATTTACTTTTTTGGCCAAATGTGTGGTGTTGAAGGAACGCATCAACTGCACATAATTGGCATAAAATCCTCGCGTTTTTAAGGCGATTACTGCAAATGACCAGTAAATTTACTGTACTTTTGTTACTGTATAGTTGTATCAAATATTCTCAGCCAGTGAAGTAAAACGATGTAATTTGATGATTTTCCGAAAGTCATTTCATACAAGATTCACCGGAGCAGTGAATAATGTTATTAGTCTGACATATATAATTAGACACCACATCTCCTAAATCTTTTTATATACGATAATGGGTGTTAACAACTTAATAAACAAAAACTCAATAAACAAATAATACACTGTAACAAAAGTACAGTAAATTTACTGGTACTTTGCAATAATTGCATATTTTCAAAGTTGACAAAACACCATGTAGATGAGATATATGCCTTCGCGGTGCGTTTCCATCAGCACCCCATATTTGGCCAAAAAATTCAATTTTGAATATTTTTCGAGACCGCCACGTAAAATTACACTCAAAGACCAGTGATTTTATTACATTTTATGGTACAGTGTACACTATAAGAAATAAATAATAGAACAATAAATCACAAATTACTAACCTTGACTGTTTGTCTTTTGTGAACAAATGGACAACGTTACCACAATAGAATACAAAATTAATTTCATATTATTATATATTTTTTTCTGTGGAAAATAAATGCAATATTGTTTATCCCTGCTATCAGCTACTGTGGGAAAAACGTACTGCATGCTTACTAAACATGCCTAGTATGAGGTCGTAATTAAAAAAAAACGTCGATTTGATACATTTATTTCAACATCTCTAGTGGTCGGGCACAACCGAATCATTTGGAATTCAAATTTAAGTCGAATTTTTTTTTTTTTTTTAATCGGGTCGGATCGGATCACGAATTCCATGTAAATAGCAAAATCCCATATTTACTACCTGTCCTCATTGTGAAAATCGAGAAATTTATGGTTTATAGTGCACATTCAATTCACACTCCATGTTCAAGAGCAAAGATTTCCATATTTTAACGACAAAATATAGTCAATTTTGGTCAAATTTGTCGCATTTTGTCGGTAATAATGAAAACTCTAGTCCCTTCATTTAGTACTTGTTCCTATGAACGATTTACCATTGATTCGAATATATTGTGCTTCGAATCGATTCAAATCACCGAATCGAGCTGCCCAGTCCTGATCTCTACGTTATCTTTAACGAGCAGTGAACAGTCGAACGGACAGCCTCCTTTCCTAGCCTCGAATAATTTGAGCGTTCGAATCGATTTATAAATTTTTTAAGAATGTGACGTAGAAAATTTGAAGTCTCTCAAAATTCAACGGAGCATTCAATCGTTTGTAAATCATGTGAATACCAGTTTGCTGGCACGATCTGTCTTTTTATTTTGAAAATTTTTTTATATTTTTTCGTTATTATAATTATTGTGCCATTTTTTTTGTTTGCTTTTCTATTGAGGTTTTCACTAGAAGCCTTAAGCAAAACAGGAAACCGCCCTCGAAAGGAAGCGATTATCGACCTTTCAAATGGCAAAGAACTCCTACAAAATGTTATACTAGCAAATGTGCTTTATATGTATACTATATCGCATTTGCTAGTACTACTAGGCATAATATATCCCCAAAAAACTTAACCTCTATGGTAACGCGCAGTGATTGGTATATGCCCCGGGTGATTAAAAAACCATCTAACAATTCATTTTTGCTGACAAAAATAAAATAATACCCCCAGTCGCGGTTAACTATTTCTGAACGACTCCAACAGAAAATTTCAACATGCAATGAAGACCAACTCATCAGCAATTCAGAATATCAATCGTCTAAAATATTAATTAAGTCGGGAAATTCTGATAGAAATTAATCAAGTTCTCGGGGAAAATTTATTGAATTTTTGCGTTTGTTTATATTGGGATTTTTGATGAATTTTTGTTGAAACAATATTCTTTACATATATAACCCTTAGCCGTCGGAAGGAATTTTATCGGCCTTTTGGCATTTTGACGTTGAAGATTTGTTTTTATTCCTTCACAAGTATTTGAACATTATTTTCATTTTTCCGCAAGTTGAGAATATCATAGCAATTATACATCCATGGAGGCGTTCGGTACGTTCATTGATCAAATTCACACGCCGAATACAGTCGGAAATTTTTCGAACCTTTTTTAAAAAAAATTTGCCAATTTGGGAATAAAACAATATAAAATCTATGTTAAGATTGGGCGAAGAGTGCGAGAGAAACTAACCAAGTACGAAATTTTATTTTGTCAAGCATGAGCCACTGGTGAGTCGAGCCTCAGAGCATGGTTGCAAGAGAGGCATTATTCTTGAATAGTCTGCTGATACCACTAGTATGCAAAAAGCAACATGAAATGCAGGAACTAAGGAATCTTTATCCCCAACATATGTATATTAACGTCTTAACACGATCCACCAGTGACTCATACTCAACAAAACGTATCGCGCCATTTTTTAATTGGAAGAAGGAGTTCCTTTATCACGGTTCCACCGCCAAAGAATTACGAGAACGAAGTGCATTGTTGTTTTTTCTACAATATTAATATTGGACACAAAGAAGCATTGTGTTTAACTGAATAAAGATTTCGATTTTTTATGCCCAGAGGCGTATGAAACGTACGCTTAGGTTGGCAAACAAACGATTTCATTATATTTTGCGTTGATTGAAATTATTTTTTGTAAAATAAATAAAAATATAATCAAAAATTTACGCTCTTAGACATAGAGTGTGAATCAAAAATACGCTGCTGCTGCGTTCAAGACTGTTAATGTTAATATCGGTAATTCATAACTATGAATTTCTTTATTTTTAGATAAAGACAAGATTAAATAACAAAATAGGATATTTGCTATTGATGTTCAGTTGGTTATTGGATAAAATTCGAAAATAACCGAAATCAGATTCGAATTTCAAACGATTCGGTTTTGCTCAACCCTACTTGTACGTAAGTCGTGGCCATCAAATTGTCACATGATTATAAATTTCTTCATAGCATTGTACACAGTTGAAACGCCCTTTTGCTGTTCCTTCTACTAAATTTGAATCCCTGAAAACGGATCGAATTGAAAGACGCAAATGGCAGTTTCATATTTTCATTGCATTTCACTCTCAGCTAGAACGTAAGAGGCAACTAAACGGACGCTTGATAACAAAGAGTCACTACAAGATGTAGTACCAACAACTGCAGTCTAAGCGGAAAACAACCGACCGGAGCTGAACCGCTATGGCAGAGTGCAGTTTGGATATCAGCCCTGAAAAAAGGTAAAACCTTTCACTACTTGAAATGTATGTGAAGAATTCTGTTCCCTCGACCATCAATCACGACGAACCTATATGCTTAGAACTGGAATGATAAGAGATAGATGCTTCCAGCATCGCCTGGGGTAGATACAAGTAACCGCACTTCATTAAGGTGGTTCACTTCATGTAGTTCTACATTGGTGATAGCTTTTTGTCATACAGGATGCGGTTAGTTGATTTATTTTGAGAACTGCTTCTGGCCTTGCTTAGAAAAAATCAACATAGAATAGACGGTTATAATAATAAGACCATACCAATCTTTTGTCAAGCATTTTGTCGTAATATATCATAAAACTAATTTTCGTTCGAAAACTTTCATGCCATGGAAATTTTCTCAGAAGCGCCGGTAATGAATATTTAACTTGTTGGTGGATTTGTAATTCGCCTTCCTCTATCATTTTTTATTGCGAAATTAATGAATTGTGAGTCATATACACAAAACGGCCGAATTTTTTTCCAAAATTTTTCAAATTAGCTTAATAATCTTAAAACGAGAAAAATGTTTTTTGAATTGAAAAATTCAAATTGCCCACGAAATAAATCCGCTTTGTATTGCCAGCGATAGGTCAGCATTTGGAGCTAAAGATGAGACCAATATATGAATATTCGTGTTTTCAAAAATTAAATTTTTGATAGATTTGAAAACAATTCAGAAAAAGATTTTCCGAATGAATTCTCGAAACGTAAACGTTTCTTAGAAAAATACTCTTCATTCCAATATCCCATATTATCCTTAGAAAAAGTTCTGCGCTGAACTGACTGAGCTCTGAATACACATATGTTTGCTATTTTACACCCCAAATCGCAGCAGTAAACCAACGTTGCGTCATCGAACCAATAGTTCAAATTCCACAATTTTTATAAAAAGAATTGTTAAACATGAAGTTACTCAAGTCAGAAATACTGGAAACAAAACCCGGAAACTATGACTTTCAATTGCGTATCAGAATACAGGGGGAAAACATTTATACGCAGAAACATTGATACTAATCACGTTTAGCCAAGCATGAGCCACTGATGGATCGCGCCGATAAGGCGCGGTTCATTTGTGGCTCATGCTTTACAAAATAAAATTCATGAATGGGTTCAGCAGTAACAATTTCAATAGATCCAAAAAAAATGGGAACAATGCGTGGAATATGACCAATTTCCCGTTGGAATCATTTCCATGATGCTTGTAATTCTTCGACAAGCAAATATTCTATTTTTTTATTAAAATTCACTCTGAGCAGAGCGGTAGCATTGACTGAAAAGAACCAACAACCTGCCACTAAAAAGCAGAGAGCTACTGAAAGATGTGTTACCAGCAGCTGCACTCTAAACGGAAAACATCCAAAACGGAACTGAACCACCATGGTAAAGTGCAGTGAGAGGTATCTGCCCTGGGCAATGGTAAAACTATCTACAACTTCTTTGCTTCCTTTTAGTCGCCTCTTAAGACACGCAGGAAATATATCAGGACTATTCTAACGCCCGTACCTACAGGACCAAAAATTAACTCACAGCCGAAAACGAACCAACCAACAGACCCTGATATCGCAAAGATCTACTACAAAATTAAATCAAGTGAAATCTCGGCGGAAAACATCCCAAATAGAAATGAACCACTAATATAAAATGTGCAATAAATTGACTCTACCTGGGGCGATGGTAAAACCAAGCGCCACATCTACTGCAATGAACTGTAGCAATGTTTTGAATAGACATCCTAATCAGAAATTTTATGTTATCAAGCATGGGCCAACGATGAATCGCGTCAATGAAACTCGCTCCATCTGTGGCACATGTTTGGCAAAATAGAATATTCGATTGGATAGAGGCGAATATTTTTGAAATAATAGCCTATACCGACTGGAATTTTTGCTCTCTCAAACGCAATATCCCGAATTAAAAAAGAGAAATTGAACTTTATATATTTGGGGAATCTCATTGAGCATTTCCAGAGAATATGTGGTAAAGTAAAATAAAGTAAAAAAAGTATATTCCCAATTTGTAAATATCATGATTGAGATTTGTGCCAACTGCCAAGAATAGGCTGCTGGTGAACCTCACCTAGCTAAGTGGCGCGATCCATCAACATCCTACAATTGACTGGAAAAGTATATTTTATAGTTTTATTCAAATATAACCAAGTAAAATAATTGTTAAAAGCAGCGATTTTACTTCATTTTCATTGCAGTGCGTGTTAACATAATCTGTTAGGACGACAATTTAACATATGAAAGTGAAACGGCAATGATGATGTATTTAAAACCACTTTCATATTAGTTTGATAGTCTCTATGGTGAATTTATGAGGTATTGAATGAAGAGTCGACAGTTTTAGGGAACTTCAAAATTTAACAGATACAATCTGTCGGTGAGCGGTAATTGGATTAGGATTTTCATAACGGTTCCAAACTTGACATGCCCAACCAGTTAAATTTTAACAAATTATCTTTGGTCAAGTATGAATCGCTGATGAATCCAATACATCCGTGGCAACAGTAATTATACCTGGTTATATTTGAATAAAACTATAAAATATACTTTTACAGTCAGTTGTAGGATATTGAAGGAGCGACCACTCAGCTAGGTGAGGCCCACCAGCAGGCTACTCTTGACAGTTAGCACAAGCACAACTCTCAATCATGATATTTACAAATGGGGAATCCGAATGCATACGTGCTTGATAAATAAAATTCGGATTTAGGCGCCAAACCAATTTTTCATAAAACTTCACAATGAATGAAACTCTATAAAGATTGATTAGTTACATGATAGATCGAAACCAGACTGAACTCGGTCGAACTTTATCATTTACCAAGTTTCGTAATATGCTTTACAATTGAATGTAATAGAATTAAATTATGAGTGACGTGAGAGGTGACAAAGTGAAATTAATGAATTGGTGGAACGATTTAAACTTTTCCCCAGTTACTCCTCACTGCATTCAGTGATAACTCTACGTGTTTCGAAGGTTTTCCGCAGAGTGTAGTTGCTGATCTTTTGGCATTTTATAAAAGGTTTTGGAGTAGGTGATCGTTAATAGCGCACCATCGAGATGCTTTGCGTGGAGGAAATCTAAAAATGTGTTTTTCACAATTTTCGGTAAAAATCAGCAACTGAGAAGAAAAAAAATGTTAACTTGTAATGTTGAAACAAAAAGGAACGCAAATCAAAACCCAATTATTTTGTTAAGTTCTTTCCAGTAATTGTAACCCTGTCCGTCTATAAGTGGCCGCTCTAACAGGGCCTTTGACAGGGTAATCCACTCAAAAAGAAGTGGCTATAAAAAAAAAGTGTGAGACATAGATAGTTTGCGCCGATGAGGCGCGATCTATCAGTGGCCCACAAAATAGAACAAATTTTGGTTGTTTTCTGATTTGGAGTATTGGAACTAAAATTACTTCATCGAACGTTTTCATTTACACAAACTGCATGGAATACAACTTGTGAATGACAATAAATGTGATGTAATAATAGTTATTTAAATTCAGATATTTATAATGTAATAAATATGTGTTTTCATCGGTACAGCCTTGTCGAAACCAATGCTACAAATTTTCCCGCCAAGGATCGACGAACAAAGCACCAAATACAATAAAAAAAAGTTTATGGCAATTCGATACCAAATGGAAACCGAATATAATAACTTCCCGTTTAAGGTTGTTTTTATTAACTTATCACACAAGAACGGATTTCAAATAGCGTTTTAGCTAAACTGCAAGGAACCCCCTAATTACAATCCCAAGAAAATTATTGCACTCCATTCAAATAATTACTCTGTATTTTCCATAACACATCCTTTATGCCAATGGGGGGGATTTTATAGCTTCAAACAATCAGATATTATATTTTGTTAAGCATGAGCCATAGATGGACCGCGCTAATGCAGCGCGCCCCATCAGTGACTCATGCTTAACAAATCATGTTCGCATAAAAATTGATGACTTGTTTGTATTAAAAATGAAGTAAAATCGCAGTTATTAGACAGTAATTTTACTCATTAAGGATATTGAAACAACGATTTTTGATTCAATAATGGGGTGTTCACGAAACGCGCCGCAGGGAGATACTTGGCATTAATCTTATCAATGAGGCGGTTTTTAATTTTTGAATTGTAAAATTACTGCATCTGAAAATTAAATTTACTTCATGTTTGTTACAAAGTGGGTATTGCTTTTGTAACTGGATATTCAGGAAACAATGAAACGGCATAAAAACATGTCTTGTTGGATTATAGCACAGAGGGAAATTTTGCTGAAACTTCAAATTATGGCTTGCCTAGCATGAATCAGTGATGGATCGCGTTTCGATCGAAGTACTTAAATGGGAACACGAATTGAAACTAAACGCATGGGTCGAAAAGGCGCCATGATTTTCTGGCCCTTCAATCAACAATATTCCCTCAATATTCTTCAAAGGAAAACCCTTTATCTACAGTGAATGTGATTGCTAGACAAAAGCACGCATACAGAAGTCCGTGGAAATTTACTTAAAAATTGATAGAATTTACAAAGCTTCAGAGGACTGTCTCTCGCCTTCTTGATACTTGAAGGGAATGTCACCCAGGCCCAATACTACCCAATGAAAAATTTCGTTTTGTCAAGCCTGAGCCACTGATGGACCGTGCCTGCGCAACACGGTCCATCAGTGCCCATACTTAACACAGATTCAACTGCTATCCTATAGGTAACTCTGTCACTTCTTCCAAACGTTTTAGATTCTAAAGTACTAAAACATTCATCTTTAGTATGAAACTGTCAAAAACCAACCAGTCAGTAGAAACTGACGAATGTGCGGTTCGCTGTCGTATGTTGCAGTGCAGCTTATATATATCAGATCTTTCATAAAAAATAAAAATGAAAAAACGTCTAGTCAGCATTTTTGTACCATATTTGGAAATGATTCAATTCACACATCCGCCAAATTGTCCCTAATTTCCCTTTTCATTAATGAGAAGTAGAAATATAACTTTCCTTGGGCAGATATACTCAATGCGCTCTATTGTAGTAGTTAGGTGCTGTTTGGAATGTTTTAAACCTACTGTATACTGATTGATACTACATTCGATGTAGCTCTTTATCATAGAAAAGCCTCTGCGTCAGCTACCTTAGAGTACTGTTTCCAGCATTGCCTAGTCTAAGCCTTTAGTAATGAACGATTCAAATATAATTTCAACCTTGTACGCGGTTTCATATAAAGGGGAGGCTCGATAGGTTTATAGCCAACCTAATAAAATAAATGCATGCACTCCCAGTCGGAAATTTTTTTGTTAAGTATGCGTCACTCATGGATCACGTCGATGAGATTGGTGAGCGCACCCATATAAGGGATGCCAATAAGACAAATTACGTGAATTCTAACATCAATTGCAAAAGCACATGACCATTTCGACTTCTGGAAATACCAGTTGTATGCATTACACACCACACGGAATAGGAATATTGTTCTTATTTCCTCAGAAAAAGATCCTTATGCTGGGTTTTATTCCTCAAGACATTGCACGTTTCTTTTCTTGGACTTCCCATATCCAAATTTATATCTGAGTTTTTCAGGCGTGCGTGACTGATGGACCGGGCCTCGTTGGCGCTGTTCATCGTTGCCTCACACTTGAGCGATTTTTTTTTTTTGAAAGCGATCGAAATGGGTTGGGTGTTTTTGCCATGCACTGTACTGATGTACGAAAAAAAAATTCGGTAAAAAAATCATTTTCTAGAAATGCGCATAAAAGCACGCAGCCAAAATGACTTGCCATTGAAGAGGAATTTGCGCCGAAGAAATCGTGATGCAATATATCCTTAATGAGTAACTAAGAAAAATAAAACTTTCCGTTGAGTATGTAACGAAAGAAGAGACTAACAACGGCATAAAGGCTGTATGTGAACTTTTGCAAGTTCATTAGATAACGCTTCAAGAGAGATGCAAGTGTTTGTACTGATACCAATATTTTTAAGGCCGTATGCCGACACAAAAATAACCAATGCCGCCCAGCTCAAGTACTTTCATGACATTACTTATAACATAGGTTGGATTAAAATTATTGTCCACGTTACGAGAAATAACTATATATATACATCCCTCAATAGTTTTGAGAATAAATTTCGTTAAATTTGTTCCAATTTGTTATTTACGTTAAGACTTCCCGCTGATACAATGAACATTTACCCTTTATAAAAAGTGTAGCAAATCATTTACCAAAATTTTTCTGGAAGCGAAAGCGGTGGATCGTCACATAATACTTATCGTCCAAAAAAATTTTATTTTGTCAAGATTGGCAAATGATTATTGCAAAAAAATGCTTGGCAAATGATTATTGCAAAAAAATGCTTTGACGAAGCATTAGCGTTTCGCAACACAACATGTAATTTTTGTGTTATTGACAAGGATCGCCTACGCAGAAATGACATTTTATGACTTCCTTCCTGAACTTTTCCTGCTCCTGCCTGTTACAATCACTGACTGAATCTGTTTAGATTTGTATGGTGATAAGGGTGGCTAAATCGAATAATCTTTGATTCCAGAATAGATTCAAATAAATCAGGCGATTCGAATCAATGTTTTAATAAACATTGAGAAGAATAACAGTTTTTTTTTTTGGAAATACACACTTTTTGAATAAGTTGATGCCAAATCGATAAGAAATCATATTGAACAAGTAATGAATCTGTAATTAGAAATCGAATCAAATCTTCTGGACAGCCTTGCAATACCGCGATAAGGACATAAAAGCAATATTCAATTTTTTGATTCATAATATGTTTAAGGCGCAGAACAACATAATATATATAATGTAAGCCGGCTATTTTGCTATTGAAAAGCTTATTTTATCATAAAAAATAGGCAAAGGAAAACGTAAATTCCGCGACTAGTAAATGACATTTTTTATACCTGAGTTCACTCCTCGAAGTAAGGCTGGAAGCAGCACCTGAATATATCTAGAAGCGAACTCTTTTTGGCGATGAGCCAAAAAATGCAGTGTCAGCAAGAACATCCAAAAAAGGTCTGAACCGCTAATACAAGTGCAATGAGTGGTATCTTTCCTCGGATCTTAGTCGCCTCGTATGAATCGAGGAAAATATGTTAGAGCAATTCTATAGCCTTCATCTGAAAAGCCAGTTTAATATCACAACAATTTTCGAAATAGAATATAACCCGAGTATAATAAGAATCCAATTCTATCTGCATCTAATGTAACCCTGTTCGTCTATAAGTGGCCGATGTTACAGGGTCTTGAACAGGTATAATATCGAATAGAAAAATCAATATTTTTGCGATGAAATACAATCGATTTTAGTCAAGTTTGGCCAAAATCGGTTGGATTTTATCGCAAAAAATAAAAATGTCATCTTAACTAGAAAGTTCTTGTTCCTGTGAACGATGCATAATTAATTGCGAATAACTTGTGCTTCGGATCAATTCGAACATCAAATTGAACCGCCCAGCCCTTCCCACAACCAACGAACTAGTTTTCGATGTTGCCCTACCAGTTTCACGACCAGTATATATAAGTTGACACGTTTCCTCCAGTAATGACACTTTGATGTATGTAACCAGAAAGAAAATGACGCACGGCCCGAATGATATGCAAAAAAGTGAAAGGTCATACAAGCGCTTAGACAACATCTACAGGCAGCTTCCACATAGCGATAAATAAATCCACGATGTTGATATTTATTATGAACATGGAACACTATTCACATACTCTCACAATAACAGAACTAAGTTGCTCAAACGCGTGCGTGCGCAGTAATACGCATTATATAAATGAACGACGAACCAGAAAGACGCAACTTACGTCAACGTGTAATGCGGTCATATCTTGGCGCAAAATAGCTCAAACCCTCAAAATCCCACACAGAGTATCGCTTTAGATTTTTATTACGAAAATAAAAGCTATGTCTATTAGGTGGACCGTAAATTTTTTTATACAACATCTATTCCTTTCTCTTTTGGAAAAGATATTCACAGAATTTCTTATCCTTTCTCTTCTGAATGACTAATCCGAAGTTACATTTTTGTCAAGCATGAGCCACAGATTGAACGCGCCTAGCTGGCGGATCCATCAATGACTCATGCATGACAAAACTTGCTCGACAAAAAGGTTTGGTTAATAATGACGACAGCCTAACTTGTTGATTATTCACCCTCTTAGGAATGGTTCTAATTATATTTTAACCATTGGCTTGTGTTGAAGGTTAGAACTATTACCACTAACTGCGATTAACCAACTATCACTTTCCAGGGAATACCTGATGCTTTTATGAGTCACTGAAAGGCCCTAGAGACGCTCTTCAACAGCGAATGTTTTTTAGTCAACTAAATATAGAAAGTCAGTCAAATATATCTATCTGTTAATCATGAGAAGCTGATGGATAGATAGCCTTGACGATACATTTTCGATGCATAGTCTTTGAATCAAAATGCATCTTGAAATTAATTAAATGGAACATTTGCGAATCTTTTTTCATTTGCAATTGTTTGTTTTTTTCGAAGTAAACGCTTTGGGATATACATAAAATCACAACTATCCTTGAGGTTTTTGAAACATCTTTCTAATCAGAGTCAATCGAATAATACCAACCCTTCGTGTGTCCGAAATTTTAATTCCCGATTCCAAAATGCTTGTAGAATAAGCAAAAATATTGCTAAACAAAAAAGGAAGCTTTGAGCTCTCTAAGAATACAATATTTTCTCCTTATTAAGTTTTTCATTTAGTTCTATAAATTCCTTAACGTTAAATTTCTATATGTTGACATATAGTATATTAGGAATGGGGAATAAGTTTATCACGTTATGACCGCAACCGCATTACCGTCTTCCAAGAACCCTGTGAATATTATAGTGTTTACGGGGACCATTCCCAAGAAGAGCGAGAACAATGTATTAAATTTTTTATATATATAGCATTTTGTGGTTTGAGGTACTCATTTCTCTGTAACTTTCTCAGTACTAGGTTCCATGCTTCATGCTACATGAATTACCACAAAAATTGATTTTTTTTTAAATATATTAATATATTAAATGTATATTTATTTTTAAATTAAATTTCCACGTAAGATTGATTTTTGTTTTTATGCTTGTCTTCAGAGCTGATAAAAAATAAACAAAAGAAGTGGTAGGTCATTTTACCACCTCCCAGGGAAGATATAACTCACTGCGCGGTATCATAACATTTCAGTATCTTTTGGGATGCTTTTTCAGTAGAAGTGCAGTTTCTGGCGCTGTATCTTGTAATTAACTCCTTTTAGGCATATTTTTTTGTCCGATAATTTGGCTGCAGATGGTTAGCATCGCTGTCAGGTCTTCCATACGTACATACGTGGTAAAATATAGGAAGAAGTATAGTTGGTTGAAATATAGGCAACTAAGGGGAAACAATGCGGTAGACGGCCCAGGGCAGATGCCTCTCTGTTGGGTTCGTTTTAGATACTGCTTCCATTTTTGTTCAAGGTAATTTTTAATAAAATTGGTGTTGGTTATAAGAAATGAACAAGACTTTTTGTAGTGATAAAAAATTTATTCGGTAATATTGGAAAATATAATATTAATACAAAAGCCCATTTACGCGCAAAATGACACTCGCGTCACAGGGGACATGAATAACCCATAAATTGATTTGTGGTTGCACAAATGCGAAAAACTTTATCTTTGAATCATTGATTGGTGGATGAAATTTACCTTCAGTACAAAAGTAACGTCGAACAAAAAAAAATCATCTAACGCCAAATGGAAAAATTTATCACAAGCGGTATGATTCAACAAACATGAAAAGCGATCACGGCAGATGAGGGTTAGGGGGGAAGAGGGCATACTCGCAAAAAGAATTTTTCAAGGGGAAAATCCAACATCACCGGTTTTGGAAATTTAAACCAATTTGTGACAAAAAGACGGCACGGCACGCAAATACTTTGTCATGCATAATCTACGAGATGGTGTATTTTTTCACCAAAAATGCACAAAAATCCCTCTTTGTCGTGCTATTATTAATATGAAGTACCCCCAAAAAATTTGACGCCCTCCGCCGCGATTGAAATCCGTGGGTACGTAATGTATCTGGGGTAATGGATTCTTGGGTAATCAATTTGGGGTAATTTTGGTATTCTTGTTCCAGTTTTAAATTAGGCAAAGGAGAAAAGAAAAAAACGCCACAATCAAGTGATACGAATTGGGGAAGCGTAACCATCGCTTTGGTAAAGGCGCTAAAAATAACTTCACCGAGGTATCCGGGATCAAGAAAGTACCATGAAACGTAAAAAATACAGGTCGTATTGAGAAATCTCCGTCTAGTAACAAAAGAACGCAGAAACAAAAGCATTGTTCTAAGAAAGACAAATTTGTCCCAGATTGCCGCGCAGTACATCTGTGACTTATGCTTGACAAAATTTCTGAATTTCTGAAAGAATAGGATGCCCGGATCGGGGGCTCAGACGATTGAGCGCGATCGTATTATCCGAAAGGCCAGTAGTTTGACGCTCAACTGTTTCACCGCCGATGGTGTGTCCTTCAGTATAGCTCTTCAAGGGTAACAGTAACCAAGTAATTACAAGGGACGTGCCTAAGGTTTCCAAACAGGAATTTTATTTTGCCAAGTACTCATTGACGCGATCCATCAGGAACACAAACTTAACAGAAGATGCTTTTACAAAAAGATTTAAATTGGTTTATTGAGCCTCAGTCACGATAGGACCTGCTTTGTATCGTATCCAGTCAGAATATATTTGTCAAAGCTTTATTTGTTAAGTATGAATCACTGATGGATCGTGTCGATCAGGCGCGGTTCTTCTGTGGCTTGTTTTTGAAAAAATAAATTTCTGATTGTCTAATCTATGATAAACTTCATAACAAAAAGGAAGTATTTTTGAAATTCGGTAGGACTAATGTGTATTTTACACGTTCCAGTTCCCCGTCTGTAGTATTTTTCGTGTTTTTGTACTAAAATTTAGTCTAAGCAAAGCTGGAAAAACTGCCTAAAAAAAACCAAGCACTTGTATGTAAAAAAATTATTAATTTAGTACCCACAACTTTACTCCCAGCGACAAACATCAATAAAATTGCATTTTACGATACGCGGAAAATACGTTAGAACAATTTCACAGATCGAGCTTGTAAGTGAATTCCTGTAAAGCCGATCAAGCTCCACGCGCTATTTTTTGGTTCATATATGTTTCTACAATATTCAACTCAGAGTGATCCACTCTAAGAAGTGGCTATAAAAAAAAAAATTGTTATTTTTTAACTTTTATCACATATTTTACGATACGCGGAAAATACGTTAAAACAATTCTACAGATCGCACCTGTAAGTGAGCTCCTGTAAAGCCGATCAAGCTCCACGCGCTACTTTTTGGTTCATATATGTTTCTTCAATATTCAACCTAACTTGTTATTTTTTAACTTTTATCGCATATGGACTGCAAGTTGTTATCGCGAATCATGTATCATATATTTTTGTATTTACTGAAATAAGCTTTGTCAAAAACACTTCTGGTTTGATCAAGATTGGCTTGTTTATCAATGCGAGGTAATGTACATGTGGTTATAATACGCCTGAGGGATCATTGGACAAGACTTAGCCTACTTGTCAAGTGCATAACGCCGTTGTGTGAAGTTTTAACGAATAAACAATCCATCCAATAAGTAAATGTTTAACCCTTTTGTTCCAACAAACAAAGCGTAGAGGGTGACGCAGTTTGAGTAATAAAATTTCCTCTTCATGCAATCGTTCTAGTCTATAAGTATGTATAATATAAATGAGTATGGAATTAAAGTACATACACATAGGCCAACTGCTAGCTTTATGCATACGATGACCGAAACATAAAGGAATCATCTATATCAAATAAATTTTAATAGTGCTAGAGTATAGTCAACAAGTCCGTGAAATAGAGGTAGTACTCTAATCAGTCAATAAAGTGACTGAATATGAACGTTTAATGACAGAGTATTGGCCATTGCCAAGCACGAACCACTCACTGATCGATCGCGCCTTAGTAGCGTGTTCCATCAGTGACTCATGCTTGACAAAATAGGATTTCTGATGGGTATGACCAGTAATTTGTCATTAAAGTCCTTATTCAGCAATCTCATATACTTTTCGACTATAGCGCCATTGAATACGCGCTACATACTGGTACGATATGATTAAAACCTCTATGATTTAGATAATTGATATGTTTGCCCAAAAGATTTCTGATTGAGAACTGTAAATTTGTCACTCTGACGAATGGTATACTTCATAATAGACCTGTTTCCTCAACGGTTCAACCAACTTTCCATAGTAATGGAACCTTGAAGCTTGAAACGTAAAAAACAAATATCGCTTCTGAATGAAAACATATTGTATTGCTAAGGTAGTAGTGACTGTCCATAATGACCTTCATATCATACGTTATATAATCTTTGTCCCTGATATAAGCTAACCAGGAAATATAGACTTGATATATTTATTATATGAAAGGCTGGACATCTTGAAGGTAAAAAAACAACTGTTTCAGTTTCTAAGGCTTTGCCATTCTATGTCTGACAGTATTGAAGCTGTTTAAAACACAAACTGAGCTATAAAAACATCCTTCTAAAGCACGTATTGTGAGCCCTGCCCTGTCTGCTTATTATTTAGTAAAATAATCAATTCGTTGAGGCCTAGCCAACATGTAACTTTCACAAGTCTACGGAATCGATGCATTCGCTCAGTCGACAACAACCGAGACTTCATTTCACGCACGAATGATTATCGTGACGTCAAACGTCGTCCTCGAACGAGTAAAAGTGAGAGAATAAGGAAATCAACAAATATGTCGATGAGTGGTGATTTCCAAGCGTGATTCTTGGCACGCTTCCCTAATACATCCTCTTTATTTGATCAGACAGAAATACTATTAACTGAACAATATTTACGGGCTCATTGCTGAATCTCGTGACTGAGGCGCGGCCCATCTGTGGCTCATACCTGTTCAAATGAAATTCTTGAAAGTGCGATCCCCTCAAGGCAATTTTCAATGAAGTAATTCCAAAAATTTAGGCGCCCTTTTGGCTTGCAATAGTTCCTAAACGCATTACGTTAATTTTGTTCCCGAATAAGCGATAAATAATTGTTTTGGCTTCTTTGTCGAGATGAGATATAGAAACTCTATTTTGTGTGCACTTTTAGCCTGTGACGCCTATAATGACGTCATAATTTGACTTTAATTTAAATGTCTGACAACTTTTACCCATATTCAAGTTTCTAAACGTGCCACTGCACTTGCAAGGACTTTAGGTTCAAAATGAAAATGACCTTGTTTGTCTAGTTTTAGGACTGGATGTATACGAGTAATTTGATTCTAATGTATCTTTTATCTGATCGAATCTAGAATTGTAATAGGACGACGAAATAAAGAACCTACCTATCTACCTACCTTATTGCGGTATCTCGTTTCCAACGGGAAGTCCGACAACCCAACTTTGTTTTTTTTTTTAAATTCACACAGAGCAAGGCCGAAAGCAGTCTTAACCAGTGCCGCAATCGCGCCCTGAACCAACGGTAGTACCAGCAACTGCACTTTAAACGGAAAACATTCCAAACGGAACCTGAACTGCTCTGATGACGTGTAGTTGAGCGAGGGTTAAATCATCAACCACTTCTTTGTTTCCTTTTATTCGACTCTAACGACACGCAGGAAATACGTTAGGACAATTCTAAAGCTTGGTACCTCGGTTCATAGTAAGAGATCAACCATCGATCCCTGTTAAGACGTGTTTGTCCTCCTGTCTTAATTATTTATTTAACTCTCACTAAGCATGAGTCACTAATGGATGCGATCCCCCGATGACTCGCATTTAAAAATACATTGGATATGAAACTGTCGGGCGCATCTACCCAATCAGAAATTTTATTTTGTCAATTATGGATCAAAGATGGAGGCCTAGATGGCGCATCATAGCGTGAAATGTGTAATCCGGAATTTATCTCGAAACTGAAAGTTTCAATAGAGATGACAATTTTACCAAATCGTTCATATTGTGTTAAATAATCCTTGATCTAGAAAAATTCAGAATATAATCTGCTCATTATTGGCCTTGGGTTCAATTATAGTTCAGCACCATCGGCCTAACTAAATTCTTAAAAGGAGAATGGGGTGAAAATTAGAATTGTCGATTGAGTGGTGAGGAAAAAATGAGGGCTTTTTTAGATTTTAGAACTCTTACATGGACATCCTGCAACTTTTTTCCATTTGACGAAGAAGGCAGGGTCTATAGTACTATAAAGTCTTCTGAATACGCCGATAGTATTCAGCAGGTAGGTTATTAGTTTGGACTACACCCTGATGAATCCTCGAATTTGATACAACTTTTGAATATAGAAGAGGTGGTTGCAAAATGTCGACAATATATTGTTATTTTTTAAGTCCAACCAATGAAATATCGCATAGATCCCACGGCCCATCATCCAGCACTGTAACAGTGGTTTATCCATTCATTCACAAAACAACACAAGTGGGCTCTATGTGAATAAAACTAATGCTATGGTGAATTTGAAGCCTCTTACTGAAATTCAACTTCGCTTTAACCACGTAAAAATTGGTTCCAGATCCAATCCCGATTCTTACTTAATGGCTAAGCATATCGTACGAGCCCGAGATTAAAGCCCGTGAGTGTAATTAACCAAGCGGTTGAAAAAGTTTGCTAAATTGAATATATCCAAGTAAAAACTGTCGAAAGTCACTCTAGATCGAATCCCAGTTAATGCTTGATATCATAATCATCTAGTCAACGCTAAAGGTCTAAATGCAATTGATCTGAACATCTCACAATGTGACAAAAAAGCAAATTTAGTGGGCGACCGTTTTCCTGGCGACTTTTTTTCCGTCGGCGTTATTTCCTACGCCCGTCGCATGTCCAGTTTTCTTCTTTTGTCTGGAGAATTTCGTCCAAGGGGATTTGTTTGTTCCACATGTAAGGTCGTAAGAGGTGACTAATAGGAAACAAAGAAGGGGTAGATGGTTTTGCCATTACGCGCGCAGATACCACTCATTGCACTTTACCATATCGGTTAAGTTCTATTTGGGATGTTTTCGCTTATGAAGCACATGCTGGTATTACATTTCGTAGTAGCTCTTTGCCTATTGTAGTTAGTTCCCTTCAAGCGCTGCTTCCGGGTTTGCTTAGAGTGAATTTCATTAAAAAAAATGCAGTTAAAGATGCGGAAAATAGATAATTTTTTTCAATACTTTTAAAAGCTTTTGGTCATAATTTTTTCTGTAAATTGCTGCAGTTTGCTCAATCGTTAAAGCGCTCCGAACTGTGTATGTCTGATCGTAGATTCGAATCTTGCGAGGGATGATTGTTAAGGGCCTATTGAGCGCCTCATCGGCGCACAGTGTGTCATGAAAGCGCCTCCTACTACTTCTTCTACCAATCATGTAAGTGAACACGGCAATAGGAAAATAAGTGGAATGTTGAAACAAATCTTATCGCAAATCTTTCGCATCTTACTTGCGGAGCTGGTGTCTGTAAGAGGGGTCGTCCTTTGCCATATGGTAGCCGTATGCTCGGCTTTACTCTCCTTCAAAATAAGAATGAAATCCTATCCCTATGATGAGACGATCTACTTTTTCTTCATACCCATTATCTTAGGAATCACACTCTTTTCCGGATTATTTTTATAATTTATATGTAGGGCTGGGCAATTCGATTCGGCGATTCGAAGCACATTTTAGCGCTATCGTTCAAAGGAACAAAAACTTGTTACATGAACCAGAATTTTCATTTTTAACAACAAAATACAATCGATTTTGGTCACGTTTGATCAAAATCGATTATTTATTGTTGTTAAAATATGAAAATTGCTGTTCTTAGCGTGAATTGAAAATACACTACGACCTATGAATTTCTTAATTTTTCCAATGGAGACAAGTTGTAATAGTAAAAATGGGATATTTTTCATATTTCATATTTTTCGTATTTGAATTTCAATTGATTCGATTTTGCCCAGCCCTATTTATATGGAATACGTGTTGGATGTTTTGGTTTTGCTACCTCCGGTCTATTATAGTTGCATTGCATTACGCGTCCAAAATGGTACTAAATTACGAACTATGTCTTAACTAAGTGTTACAAACGAAAATGTTAAGACTATAGATAAAATACAAAATTTGTATTTACGAAATAATTTTATATTGCCTCGACATTTTTTTGATATATATTCAAATCCACTAAAACCATAGAATACTCTAGCATGAACGAAAATGCATGAGTAGAAAATTTTCCTTTTTACGCGAGAAAATTATAAAGAATCTACATGGTTGGTTTCAATTTTCAGAATCTTCTAGTTTTTCTGCATATAATATTTCAGATCCTAATTCTCGATTGTCTTCTCACAAACGACCCCATGTACTTTATAAGTAGGCGGAACGTTTTGCATCCAGACCGTCTGCAGCAAAAAATATCGTAGAAACAGACGGCAATAAAGACGGAACGTCGTGATATTTCTGATTCTACATTGTGCTGTGGTTCTTTGCTATAAAAGTATTGGTTTTTAGTTAATTTGTTCTTTTAAAATGCTTCTTTCGTCCTTAATATTCTCTCGTCAAGTATGAGGCTAGAATGGCACTTGAATAGGCCATTTAAAACGATTTTGATCACAATTAATAATTACTTTTGATAGCATTTAATTTAGTTAATTTATTTCAATTAATAATGATAATGACAAAGAACGTTTTTGGTAAAAACATATATGGCGACGTCGACGATTTGGCTTTCAAAAACGAATTAAAAAATAAATAAATTAAGTGTAGCCTACCTACCATAGCATTAACTTGCATGTTAATCCAACCTCCAATAAAAGCAAATCCAATCACTGGTATTCTTGTTGTCAGTTTTTTGATAGCTGCATCGTAAACGAGCACATTGTTGATCACAGCTACGGTGGAACTTCTGTTGTCACAGGTTTTTACAGCGTCATTGTAATTCAGGTTTTGATTTGTATGGATTTCAGCCCAATAACAGATGTTATTTAGTGTGAGGAAGCATGATGGAACTAGAAATATGAACGATTGATTTGAGCAGTGGCAAAGAATGCACTACAGATATCGCACTGAAAGTTTAAAGCAACCTCAAAGAACCGAACCAATATAATAAAGTGCATTGAGTGCGATCTGTACTAGGCGATTGTAAGTTCATCTATCCATCCTTTGCTCTTTTTTCGCCCTCTCTTAAAACAGGCAAGAAATTCTGAAGCACGCACCTACAAAGGCCCATTGTATTAAAATGCCGTAGAAATTGTTGCTCTTCATTACCAGTAATGAATTATTTAGCAACTTAGGTTATTTTAGCAACTTTTCATTCTGTAAACCAATAACTGAAAACGAGTAGAACTCGATTGGAAATTTAATAAACAATATATTAAAAAACACGTAAAACACGACAACGTAGTATAAGCATTGTGCTTCGCAGTCATCATAGTTGTTTTCGATTAAAATGTATGCAAGTGGTGAGTTTGCATACAGGGTCGTGTATTCAGTGCATTCAGAAATGTTTTGTGCACATATGTTTTGGTAAGCTTGAGCCACGGATGGATCGCGCCGACAGGGTGCGGTGCGTCAGTGTTATCATGTGAGCCAATATGAAATTTCTGATTGGGTAAACGAATATTTTTAACGGTCTTGTACACTACACACGCGATCAACAAATATTATATTGACAGGAATACAAATAATTCACAAAATTTTCGATTTTCGTTATTTGTTCAGACAGCATGTTTTTGAAATTTCGTATAAATTTACTTTGATTTTCTGTGCTTTTGTGAGGGATACAGAATTCGGCTTCAGAGTGAATATTATCACCAAAATCGGATTTTCACCCCGCTTATATTGTACGTTTCGTTTGACAGTTTAAAACGACTAGGAATCTTTAATACCTCAACAAACAAAACACATATTTAACTTTGTTTTTAGATTTGTTTTTAGAAAGATTTGCCAAATACAAACATTTTTCCAATCCATTGTATCAGTATTTCATTAACAAATTCGCACGAGTTTGTTCCTATATGAATCCCGGATAATGAAAAGATTGAATCAGAAATTTAATTTTGTCAAACTCATGGCAAAGATGTCTTGCAACCCAAACGTGCGATCAGTGACTCACGCTTAGTATAACATGTTTAGATCCTTTTGCTTCTGCTTCGGCATTGCCTATTGCTGTTAATATTTATTTACCTTCTGGTGTTGTGAGCTCTTTCTCCAGATCCTTCAAACGCTCATTCACTTGTTCGAAGTTATCAGAAAGCCTTTTTATTTTGCCTGAAAGATATTCATAGCATTAAAATCTTCGATATGTTATAGTAGATATTCATTGACATCCTTGTTAAAACTTTTGTTTGTTGAATCATGCTGGAATCGCTTCGTGACTTACTGAGAACCGCCACAAACCCAGTCTACATATCCAATGATTCGCAAATTTTCACAATATTTTTTTATTAGCGAAATAAAAGTCATATTAGGCCGATGAAATTGTGGAACGGTGAAATTGTGAAAGTTTTAACCAGGCAGTCTCAGTTTGAAGACTTTGTCGGGTGTTTTGTCGAAAATGTCAGTTCGTTTGAAAATCGTGTCTGAATTTATTTTGGCGTCTCGTGGTAAAATGTACTTTTTCAGTTAGAAATATAGTTTAGAAGACCATGCTCGTCATTTAATCATTGTAGAATTGTAGGTGAAAATGTGCATTACTCTATAATCCTGTCGTCGTCGGTATATGGCTCTGTTTAAAGCGACAATAATGAATGTGAATTTAAATGACAATGAATTGTAAAAGTAAATATAAAAACTTTATTTGCTGAAATTTCACATTTATACCAAATATCACAATTCGTCTTACTTTGTATATCAAGGAGATGTGCAGCTTGTTCATCCTGAAACAACGAGTTTACATGATTAAGTTTGTTGAAAAGGGGCAGGTTGGATAGAGTTTTTTCTTGTTTTATAAAAATATATAATATTTTTTTTGGAAAAAGATAGGTATATATATTTGTACGCTTTTGTTAGGTCTCAGATTAACTTTTCCAGACAAAAATTAGATAATATAACTTATAAAACAGCTCTTTTGTTTAAGATTTATCTTGTTTTTGTCTGAAGTAGAAGGACTATGACCGATCGGAGACTTAAAATTTACTTGTAATTTCATGAAAAGATGTGACTTTGTTTTTAAACACATCTTACATTTACGCATGTTCTTTCATTCTCCGGAACTTCTTTCCACACAGGTGAGCCGTCACAGACCATAGATGTCCAACATTGCTGGTTTGCTAACAAAAAGAATAGAAAAACCTTATTGAGCTTCAGAGATGAAATTTTTGTCCCGTTAATATGCAACGATATAGGCCATAAAATTAGGAACATAAAATAACACGATGTAATTGTCTTTCGTTAAACTATCAAAACACGAAAGAATTCTTTATTCTTTTGGAGTCTCAATCAGAAACTTTAATTTGTCTTGCACGAGCCGCTGATGGACCGTGGATTTGCGTAAGATCTACCATCGACTCCCACCCGACAAAACATGTTGTAGTGAATATGTCCTAATTGGAGCATGGAAATTGTTTTGGGGTATTGAGCGACCTTAGATTCATGCTTTAGACTTCCCTCTAACGTATTCCCTGTGTGTGTCGTAACCAGTGTTTGGGAGACTCGAGTTACTAACTCAATTCTAGGCACACACGAGTATCCTTTTTCAATGACTTGACTTGATTCGAGACACCTCTGCTAAATAACTCGATTCGAGTCACACTCGAGTATCCTTTTTCAATGACTTGACTTGATTCGAGTCATCTCTGCAAACAACTCGACTCGTACTCGACTTGACAAAATGCAGATGCGACTTGACTTGGGACCACATAAAAATCTATCTGCAATCAACCTTTGAGAAATTACGTTGTCTGCCGTTGCGTGGCTCAGCGGAGAAAAATAAACGCTCGTCCATGACGGATATACAACATGCAATGTATCCTGCTGTGAAATCCGCGTTCGTCTGCCCAATTATGATCAGGGGATACTTCTAAGCGGGTATTTATAAAGTGAGAAGTGGCAAATTAATCTGTCATTGCCGTTGGATCGATTTAGAAATTGACTCGTGAATCAATATGCGACTCGTAAATGAATGACTCGACTTGGGACTTGGAATTAGAGTGACTTGACTTGAAAAATTTAAATTTTGGAAAGACTTGGACTCCACTTTCAACTCGCGTGTTCTACAACTCGACTTGACTTACGGCCGTGAGTACAGTGACTTGACTTAAGACTCTAAATTTAAATTCTGATTGGATTAGGACTTGCAACTCGCGTGTTCTTCGACTCGACTTGACTCGGGATTTGAAGTGAAGTGACTCGTTCCTAACACTGGTCGTCACCCAACCAGAAATTTGATTTTGTCAAGCATGAGCATATGGTGAGCCGTGCGTCAGCGACACGATCTATCAGTAGCCCATACATGGCAAAACATATTTGATCAGATATTTACTGACAGGGAAAAGGCGACTAAAGGAAAGCTAGCTGGCTTCAGCACCTTACAGTTCAGATATCGACTAGCTGTTTTTTAATATATTGATTCCTTTCTGTCTATAAAGTTTTCTACTCGTAGTATAGGACCCTGATTTCTTATTCTTTTTAGGTTTTGCGAAAAAAATGGTTATTTGCCAGTTACTATAAAGGGCTGCTTCTTGCATTACCCAGTGAGGGTCTGGGTCCCAGTGAGAGTCGGAATCATTGACTCGAGTCTCCCCAACACTGGTTAGAAAAAGATATCCAAGCAATCGAAAGATTTTTTTATCTACATTGCTAATATTTATGTTACAAACAAAAGTTTACGCAACTTACCTGTAACACTATACACCGAATTTACTAAAACCAGTAAAACCAGGATTGTATAATCCATGCTTATTAATTTGAACAGTGCAATTTTACGTACTATAGTATTTCATAATATGAAATAAAATGTTATATACTGCATTATAAAATTCCATTTATATTTACTTCATCGGAGAAAGCCCCCAACCCTTCAAAAACTTTTTGCCAAAGTTTATTACTCTTGCTTTGGTTCAGGTAAAAATCTAGCCCCCCAGATCGTAACAATAAAATTTCATTTTCAATTTGCGTTCTATTACAGGTTTTGCATTGATACCAGTATAGATTTAGTCTCCTTGGCGCTGACAATAAATTCTCTTTTACATTTGCATTGTATCCCAGGGATGACATTGGAGCATGTAAAAAGCCAATTTCTCTGATCCTAAAAATTAATTCCCCTTTAGTATTAGCTTTCTATTCCCATGCTTATATCTGTGCTGGTAAACAATTCAGTTTTCATAACACGGTCGTTTTTATTTTGCACGCACAGAAAAACAAGAATGCATATTTTGAAGGAGGTGATACATAAAAGCTATACACAATATAAAGAAACCAACAACACGGTAAGCATCACTAATTAGAGTTTCGTCCGTTACACGTCATCAACTAACAGAAACATAAAATTATTGTCCCTTCAGATAAATTTTGACACATCCTTGGTGAAGGTATATTATTGGGAGCTTCACTATCAAAGCCATTAAAAAATGCTTAAGGAATTACAATGCAGCAACGGTCAATACGAAAATACTCGGTAGAAGAGTCTTATAAATGACAATCTCAGTTCCAGCTGCACATGAAGCGACTTGCTGAAAAGCCAGTTCGATATAATTTATTATGAATTCCTGATTACTAAATATATATCATAAATATTTAATAAATAAATAAATATAAATGACTGCCACAAAAGAGGATTATATATTTTACAACTCTTACAACATTGATGCGTATAATTCATCGGAAATTTGAGTAAATTTCGTTTGATTGAAGATAGTCGATGACCACACGGTAACAGAAGATGTATTGATCCTGAAACGATTATATGTTAAAGAACTGAAAATAGCTGGTAGGTTTTCTATCGAAATCGAGCGATCAAAATCATCAGTGATCAGTGATTTTTTTTCAATGAATATTTTTATGGTAGGTTGTTATAAGAAGGTTCAGAGCACTATTGGTGTATATGTTCAACTTCAATAACCAATATAGTAGTGGACAGTGACTGGTATACTGGGAAAAGTGAGTGGCATACGCCATAGATAGACAAATGTGAAGCCATATACCGAGGGCGTTGAGCCAATACAACGATAATTTTAAACTCCGAAAGTCGTATGGGACATACTAACACGATGATATAGATCAATTACGTATAACATTTGTGGACATTTTTTCTCAGTCAAACAGTATATTATAAATTGAAATCACGCAGTTTATCAAAATAATCTTGAAATCCTGGAAATTAAATTCCAAGTCAATAAATACATACCAATGTATTGACCATCTCCGGTCTACAATCTCTCAGATCCTTCACTGTTCTGAAAACATCAACTTTGTTTTCAAGTTTTATTCGATCAATCAGGTTGATTATTGCACATAATGTTCCAGTGCGTCCAACTCCACCACTGAAAAAAAAACGCTTCTGAGCTGATATGAGACGGTAACGAAAATTTTATAGTTTCTGGAATATATCTATAAGGATTTATATGTTTTTTTATATATGTAGTGTTTAACGGTATGATATAAAGTGAAATATTCTATGGTGCCCTGGCGACGTTGATCTTATTACAGTACAGAGCATATACCAATCAATGCACTTCAGGCGTTTATTTTTGTATGAAATGTTGTCGATGCTCCTATTCATGTTGGCAGTTTTATTTTGTTTTTTCAGGTGCTTTTTATGGCCTCGCATTAAGTGGATTTAAATTAAAACAGACTGCCTTCATTACGCGAATAAAGCAAAATACTGATTAGTAATTCAGATATGTAGGTTTTGACAATATGGCCTAATTAAACTTGTGTGGGTGACGTATACATGATTAATTACAATCCGAACAAAGCAAAGATAATACCTGCATTGAATCATCGCCATAGGAATGTCGCATTCTCTTAATGTTTGTTGTATCTTATCAACCAATGTGATTACTTGCTTTGCTTGAGAAGGACAATTATGTTTTGGCCACTCCAGAAATTGGAGATGAGTTATCACCGTCTGACAACGAGAATAATTTTTATGTGTGAACACGTATATTTTTAACTTCTATTTTTTCATTTGAATGCCACTTCAAATATCTATTTACGGAAGCATAAGTGCAAAAATATTTCGTATTCAGGATCTGATATGAACTTTTGGGTTTAAATTAAAAAAAAAAAAATTAAATTACAATAATACCACCTTTTTCTCGCCTCTAGAAATATTCAATTTTCTTGTTATGATGAAGGCTTGATTTATTTCTTCTTCCAGAGATATATCGACAGCACCAATATGAAGTGATTTTTCATTCAATGTCGGCCAATATTTTGTCTGAAATATAAAAAAATTCTATAATAAATGTAAAAATAAAAAAAAAATCACGCCATTGTCGTTTTTACTTTCTATTCGGGTGGTTTTCAAATTATCTTCATGTATTTATCTTTAAGCCATCAGAAGACTAATTATAAACGTGTGTTTAAATTACGCGTTTAGGAAACCCATAAAATTCTTTTTTATAAGATGACAACATAGGGCATGGCACCAATTTAAAGATTAATTTCTTGATTGAATTTAATCTGTTTCAGCTATTTTCGATATTCATAATGTTCGACAGAGTTACTTGGCAAACATCCTTCAATTTGCCCTTTTGGTGGGTTTGATATAATATTGTTTAAATAATTTTCAAAATTGTTCCCATCATACGATGCCTTTGTAAGTTTGGAGTCTTTAATCATTTTGCACCACCATTATGCATATCGGGTTCAAATTTTTCAGTTGTATAAATGCGATATCGAGAATATTTGCCAGAATTTTTAGTAAAAATAGTTTTGCTAAAACGACTTACAACATTTTCATTCTTATCATTCTGAAGAGCAACGACCAGCCCAATTTTCTTATTGAGTACAAAATTCCAAAAATTTTCAACGAATGAATTGTCAGTTGGTGCCTGAGTTGCAATGATAATATTTTCTTCTTCATAAAGCTGAAACAGAAACTAATGTGAAAATTTATAGACAGAGATATATTTAACATGAAAATAACTTCAACTTAGCTGATTACTTTATCCACTTGGCCTGTTAATCAACCATTTTTACATTTATGCAAAATTTATCAAGAATGAGTCCCTGACTGACAGAGTCATCAAGAATTGGCTCATGATTAGCTCATAAAAGTAATTTATTAGAAGGTTAAATGCTACGATAATTTCTTCAATTATAATTCCCATTTAACTATGTAAAACTTTGATACAACCCTGCCTCGAGCGAGTGGAAAATTTTTACAAAAAATTGATGAGCATTTCAAGTATTTTGCTCTCAAAAAGTGATAAACAGTTTTAGCATCGACCAAGGTAGATAGTACAATATTATTAGGAAAAATAAATAAAACCTCGAGGTAAACAGCATCTCCTTCAATTTCAATCTTGAGTTGTTCTTCATCTTTAAGAAGGCAGAACATATAAAATATATAGCAATAAAATCTCGTTAATACTTTTATGATACTTTTCCGTATATTTTTGTAAAAGTTTAAATGCTCAAACATCAAATAATATTTTCGGCATAAAACTCGGTACATGAAGTATTAATTAATTAATTACCAATTAATCAAAATATACTTTCACGAAAGCTTTCTACTTCGGTCCATTGTTATAGATACGTTATTTAGTTTGAACAAGCATTTCAGCAAATATTAGAAAGTTGACTGCCTTACGCTCAAAAATGATATTTATGTTTATTTTAAGAAGTAGTGGTAGATTGTTTTACCATCGCCCAGGACAAATATCACTCACTGTAATTTGCCATTGCTGTTTAGTTTCATTTGGTATGGTTTCCGGTCAGAGTTCAGTTGCTGGTACTACATCTTTTAGGAGATATTAGGTATTAAGTGGTCGTTAGTTGGTTACTTTTAGGCACTGCTTCCAGCCTTGCTGAATTTCAATAAAAAAGTTCTTATGTACATGTATTATTTAACCTGATTTTCTATTTCCAAGAGTCCGCATTGACAACATTGAATTAACAATTTGTAAGTCTTGAGACTCTTTTTCTGCAGTTGATTTTCTGAAAAGAATTTTATAAAAAATGTAACAAAGCGGGAACACATTGTTAAAACAATATTTTCAACATGATTTTAAAAAAATAGGAAATATTATTTTTTTTTGTAAATTTTCATTGAATTGGAAACTGAATATATTTTGAAAATTTTTGAATCGATCCGAAACACGATAAATTCGAATCAATCGTGAATTGTTCATAGGATTAAAAGCTTGTTACCTGAACTAAAATTTTCATTTTTACCGACAAAGCACAATCGATTTTGGTCAAATTTGACCAAATCGAATATATTTCGTCGTTAAAACAGGAAAATGTTGCTCTAAGTGTGAATTGAAAATACATCATAAATATTAAACTTTCTTTATTTTCAAAACGGTAACAATTTATATTAGTAAAAATAGAATATTTATTATTTACAGAGATGGAGTGATTCGATCCGATTCGAAAAAATATTCGAATCAGATTCGAATTCCAAGTGATTCGGTTTTGCCCGGCTCTAGCAATAAGTGCTTTTGTGGACAAACATTTCATTCTTATATATATATATATATATATATATATATATATATATATATATATATATATATATATATATATATATATATATATCGTTTTGCTTCACGCTATTTGATTCGCGAGTATTTCTAATTTGACCAGGTATTCATGGAAACCTGGTAAAAGCATACTCACAACAAATCTTCATTTGCAAATTTCTCTAGAAAATCAGCTGATGGAAGGTCAGGTTCATTAAACAAATAAGATTCCATAATCAACTTATAGAGAAACATGTATTGATCCTGAAATTATACAATTATGATGAGATTGATAAGGTATGCTGCTTAATTTATACAGAATATAACCAGATGACGTTTAACTAATCTTTCCAACTCATATATGATTAAGAAATTTATAAATAAATAAATATAATTTTGCAATTTAACTTAGAAAATAGATAAAAAAAATTATATCTTCAATGCTCATTGTTGTAATATTTGTTTAAATAATATTAGACACAGTAAATGTGAAAACCTACACAGTTCTGAACCATCTGAACACGTTGTTGTCTCATCTTCAAAACACATCTATAAACATCAACCTTGTTTTGTTTTCTAATTTCTTCCAATAAAATATCAAACCCGATGAACGTCCCAGTTCGCCCGGCACCAGCACTGCAAGAATAATGTGATATGTTTTGTATAATTTATTTATTACATTGTTGATTAAAAAGAATTAAAAATCAGTTTTAATGGTGCCGATTGAGCTGAAAGTCGAATAAAAAACGTCCGTTTATTCCCAATGCAAAAATGTGAGAAACAAGCCGGGTATCGGCAATAAGTATAATTTATTTATTACATTGTTGATTAAAAAGAATTAAAAATCAGTTTTAATGGTGCCGATTGAGCTGAAAGTCAAATAAAAAACGTCCGTTTATTCCCAATGCAAAAATGTGAGAAACAAGCCGGGTATATACAATCGGTAATAAGTAACAGCATGCAATTAGCCAAGTAAATTGAATTTGGTCGACGCGGCCAGTTTTTGTTGGCTTCAGTATAAAATGTTCTGCTTTTTTAACTTAAGACTCAGTTTTTTTGTATTGTTACATAATTCATTAGGTAGCAATATTGTGTTCACTCAACTTGAAAAGAAGGCCTAATTGCGATCGTAGTTAAAGTTTTACCGTATGGGTTAGAGTGGTGTAAAAGAGGCGCGATGGCCTAGTGGTTAAACATGTTGGCATCGCGGGTTGAAGATCTCGGGTTCGAGCCCCGGCGAGTCCGGCTCGCTCATCCATGCCCACCACTCAACCCAGGGTGTAATAACTTGGGTAGGCTAAGCCGAACAGGAAAAGATGATATCTTTCCAATAATTGTAACCCTGTCCGTCTACAAGTGGCCGCTGTTACAGGGCCTTGGACAGGGTGATCCACTCTAAGTGGCTATAAAAAAAAGACAATTGTATGAAGAAGTCGTGCAACATTTCAACATTGTCAAGAGAAAATAATCCTAATGCACCCCAGAGTAAAAGACCAAATCTGTTTGAAAGATTTCCAATTTGCCTACGAGTAATAGTTTTTTTTTTTATTTTATGTTCATCTTTGAATACACCATTTTTTTTTTTTAATAAAACTTTCTGCTAAACTAAAAAGTAATCTAATCGGAGAGAATCATACAATCTTGAGCTTATGCCTAATCACTTTCATGATTTTTAAAACAATACCTGCAGTGAACAACTACTGGTGAGTTAGTTTTACTTTCATCTACAAGTTTCCTCATTGCCAGATGCATTTTCAACAGATGAGAAGTTGACAAAGGAACCCCATGATCTGGCCATTTCAGAAAGTGAAACTGTTTCAACGTCAATTTAATTTTGTTGTTCTGTAAGTTAACGAAAGTACTTTAAAGTTGGTATTGGCCCCCTCAGCTTGCCCTCTCAATAGAAATATAGACTCTTACCTGTAATTCTGCACTGACGTTGAGTGTTCTTTGCACAAATCCGCAAAAATCCATTTCTTCTACGTTTGTTACAAATACCGATCCGAATTGTGACGTCTTCATTGGTTCCGGCCAATACTTTTCGCATTTGCGCTGGAGAAATATTTCATTTTTATTGTGATAAAAATAACATTTTTTAGTTATTAAAATAAAGCCTCATATGTTGGAATAGCTTGTTATGCGTCTTTTAGTCCCGTGTATTTATTAACAATTGTAAAATTGTAATAAGAGTGACATTTTCTCCGAATTACTTTGCCACCCTTGAAAACTGCGATCAAACTTGACAATGTACAAATGAATAAAACGCATTCTAAATGTGAGTTCTAATGGATTCAGTCTTAACAGAAACTTTTCCACAGCATTGAACTTTATCTTTATGCCTACCTATTTTCTAAGCGTGTACAAGAAATTGCGCGCAATACGCAACGACTTTTACAAAACTCAACTCACCGTTCCATTTTCATAGCATTTTGCCAACATTACTATAATATTACATTTCCGTTCAACAATCATCAACCAAAAATCATCAACAGTTCTAGGAAGAGGACCTTGTGTTGCAATGTATTTACGTTTCACTTCAAGTCCCTTGAAATATTTAAAAAGTGTTTTAAATTTTGTTCGGGCTATATGTTCATTGTTGTAATAACAGGAAGAGTAATTCTACGGTTGGCAATTCCACTCAGTGCAAAAACACGAGGTGCAACTTAACTGAGTGCAAATAACTATGAGAGCGATACTCTGTGTGTGCAATTACAATGGTTGCAATAGCTTTGGGTGTAGTGGTTCTGAGTGCAACTTCACGGCCACCCAAAATATATTGCATTTTTTTGAGCATGTTTTGCATCATTAGATACATATACACATCGCATACAAATCGCAATTTTTTTAAACTATATAAAATATAGTATAAAATAAAAATAAAACTATAAAACTATAAAAAAAAATAAAAGTTTAACTTACGTCAATATAACAAGCATTGATATATCCGCTTTCATTGTTTTCTATTACAACTCTTGTGTTTTCGACTGAATCAGTTTAAAATATAATTTAAAACAATATGATGTCAATATCATACCAAACCAATAGTAAAATTCAGTCAATCTTATTATAAAAAAGAGAGCAAGTACAAATGATTTTGTCATTCATTCGGTATTGGCCATTTGGAGATTTATTTGTATTTATTCAAAATAGAGCGAATGACCTTCACTAGCTTCATTTCGTTTCAGCGAAAGCAAAATCGTCTACCACTTCTTTGATTTTGTTTGTCGACTCATTACATGAAACGTTCCAGAGGACGCACCAACAGAACTACCTCTTCCAAACCTAATGTCTCTGATTTTAAACTATTTATATCTAATTTTGCCAGTGAAATTGAATTATCATATACTTCTTTTCCTTGTTTTGCGATAATATCCTTATTCTTACTATAATAGGCCTAGTTTAATAATTCAAAATCTTCATAAATCACGAATCGAGTACTGAGTGTACACCAGAATTGACCTAACGTATTTCCTATCTCCGGTAAGAAACGATTCAAAGAAGCAAAGCAGTGGTAGATGTTTTTTCTATCATCCAGGCCAGGGCAAATATTCGTCGCTCTAATATAGCTGTTTGGTCTCCTGTAAAGTATTGTTTATTTGGGTCGCAGTTGCTTGTATTACTTTTTGCAGTATCTTCTTGCAATTATATTTGACTATTAATTAGCTTATGAGGGGTTAGAGTGTAGAAAAGCATAGGAAAATGGCCATCCACCAATGTCACAGATCGTTAAGATTTATTTAAAATCTTTCGAAATATATGACAATTGAGAAACTTACATGGCAGAATATTTTTAAATCGATTTTTTGCTTTCAGTTCAGGTTTCATCGCAACAGTTTTGACTTCAACGTTCACTCCTGCTTTATCGACTACTTCCTGTAAAAACAAAACGTTATGACTAAAATAAATTGTGACAGAAAAGATCAAAAATTTCGAACATTTTTTTAAAATTTTATCCGGCTAAATGAGAACTTTTTTATATTTGATGTGAAATCATATAAGTCAGTGTACTCATATGATACATTCATTACTCAATTACTCATTCTTTGTAAAACGTTTGTTTATATTCTCAAATCATGGATATTTCCTTAAATAAAATTACTTTTATTGATGAAATATTCACTCCCGTCATGATGGCCTATTGATTATCATATTAGCATCGGGGGTTAAAAATATCAGGTTCGGTTCCCAGCCATTCCCGCTCGTTAATTCATGCCCATCACTTTACACAGGTTGTGCCTATGAATGCCTATGAATAATTAGGCGAAAAAATGTAGGTTTAAACCAAATCAATATTTTTTTTTTATTGAGACATACTTTAAATTGTTTTCTGAACAATTCTCCGTTGTTTGTCGACATTTTTTTGAAAACTTTTAAAAAATCTTCTGTGTTTATTCTAGTTCCAGTTTTCTCGTTTTCATTCTCTCTCCTCTTCAGATTTACATTTTCATAAAGCACAGTGTCTGAAACAATAAAAGTGAAATATGTAAAAATAAATTGGAGCATAAAAAAATAAATCGAAGTCAAAAACAAAATAAAATTTTTGGAACCCTAATATTATGTTACGAATTAACTATCTATAACTATTGATGTTAAACCACGATTTCTCACGGAAATTTTGAATAACGAAATTATAGGTTTATGTCCGTTCTATATAGATTAATGTATGTTTATGATGATATAATATATTTATTAATAAAATATTTGCGTGACTCCCTTGCATGTTCTTTTACTGTGACAAGTGAGAGTTCAAAATGCTTTTTGAACATTTTTTGAAATGGGGAAGTGTGTACATTGGAAAAGGTCAATAGTTGGGAGATAAAACGGAAGGTATATTACAAGCTTACTGAGGTAATGAAAAGACTCATATTTTGGAATCGGGTTTAAATTTCAGGATTAAGATTGCATAATATAAAAACAATTTCAAAAATGGAATTTCTCCAAACACAATTTTGCGTGACCCACTATTATGTTCTTGCACTAGAGTGTAACTCAATATTATTTTTGAATATTTTTTTAAGTTATGAAGAGTGTACATTGGGAAATTTCATGAGTTAGGAGAGAAAACGAGAAATACATTATAAACTCAATGGGGTATTGAAAAGACGGAAAAAAGACGGTTTAAATTTAGGCTTAAAATTGCATAATATGAAAACGATTTTAAAATGGCCTTTTTCCTAGCATTTCGATAATTATAACAAAAACGAGTTCTTTCAAAAATCTGCAAATATAAACTGATATTATATCGCGTGATGTATATTAGTAATTTACTCACCAGTATTCAATACTTTTAAACCTATTTTTTGTTCATTCTGGTGTTCGGAGGAGGTAAATTTTTGTTCCAACTGTGGATGATTGTCCGATTCTACTTGAAGTTGCTCGACAGTTTTTGTATTTTTGTTGTTTCTGAAGTATAAATAAACAAAGCAACATGTGACGTTCTCTAATTTTTTTAGGTGATTATTAGTATTATTGATATTAGTATTACTCTAATACGATATCGTTCTTCGTGGTTAAAGACGAAAAAAATAAATCCCTCTCCCTTTGCCACTCCCTATTCTCCTTAAATATTCGAATCGTATATAAAATCTGAGTTAGTGCTCACGTCATGTCGTCATATATATTTATAATTTACTCTATATTTTATGCTCTAATCGAAAAAAACAGTTGCGCGACTGAACTTAGAAATACAAGTACCTTGAAGAAAAATCACATAGAGTTTGGCAATTCTCACGATTATGTGTAAGCTAATTTGAGTTGCTGATAATGAGCCCAGGAGAACTTTTAAATTAAATTTTACATCACAGAAATCAGCACCCGAAAACAAATTGGCTGTAAATCAATCACATATCTTAAGGGGCCTGGCTAAGATGAAATTAAAAACTAGCAAATGCATATTAAACATTCATATAATAAAGATCGCAACGCGTGTGGGCATACATATCACCCAAAGTGTGTTAGGCCTACCAGTGTAATTGCTTACGCATACACATTTACATTTGCACTGCACCATTCTATTACATTTTACAAATTATTATAAACCCTGACACCAATGACAATAAACATTTACCTTCGTCTGCATATTAATATTGCGATAACGAGAATGACTAATATTGATACTGTGGGGACAATTACAATGACGTAGTTGAAAGATGAATCTGTGTAATACAATAAATATATCGTTAGGTAGATATAAGCATGTACGTCACTTCCGCTTTTGTAGCAATTTTAGGGAATAAAATTAACCATGGTCTTGTTGAGGCAAATTATATATTGAAACGGGCGTTGACAAATTTGATAAATCAGATCTCATAAAGAGTTTTTAGTACACTGTAGCAAGATCGCAGTAAATTTACTGTTCATTTGCAGAAAATATTTGAACAATTCCAATCCGCCGAAAGCTTTACGTAAACGATGAAACATAAATATATTAAAATTACGTAACGTGAATTGAGTTAACGTTAGTCGTGAGGTCAACAGCATTTTTTCTCCGACAAACCCAAAACTTATTAGCTACACTTTCGAAATTGGTTATCATGTGGACGTCATGAATACCTCGGTTTGACAATCGGTTTTGAGAATTCAGCCCAGTCTATGATAAGTTGAGTAAGCTCGGCCAAACCGGAGACGTCGAATCAGAATAGATGCCTTCTGCTATTGAATAATGATTTTAAGAGCAAACCGATTTTTTCCCTGATCAATTTCATAATTTTCACACGGCCGATTAATTTTTAAATGAAAAATACCTTTGTAGCATAACTTTCTCAATAAAGCTCACCTTTCGGTTTGTTTGTTGTTTTCCCATCATTCCGTGTTTTTGTGGCAACTTCCGAGGGTATAAAGATAGTTGTTTGTGCCCCAGTTGCGACTGCCATTGTGTATGAAAGGGATGAAGGAATTAATGAAAGAATATTTGAAAATAAATTTATCAAATTGAACCAACTTGAAGTGAGTTGTTAGTCGTGAGATATGTCGACACCGTTTCCCCACAAAGCCAAATGCGATTCGTCGCCGCACATTTCTGATTTGATTAATATGTTAGGAACACAGATTTGAGATCTCTGTTTAGAGTCCTGGTATTCATGAGAACCATTCATCCCATGGTGAAAGAACTTGAGTAGGCTTAGCCCAAGGGGAAAGATTATATTATAATACATTTAATGGCGTACATTCTTTATGATGAATATTTAATTGCTCCAAGAGTAAACTTCTTCTTTTTCTCAACCACTTCATAATTTCCATATAATAGAGAAATTACTCAATAAAAAATCATATTTCTTGCCTTTTGGTTTGTTTGTTGTTTCCTCATCTTTATTGGTTTTGGTGGAAACTTCCGACGTTATAAAGATAGTTGTTTGTGTCTCAGCTGCGACAGTTGTTGTGAATTAAAGGTTCGTAAAAACAATAAAACATAAATTGAATCTAAATATATTAAAAACCAAAACAACATAATCTCTATCAACAAATCTACTTATAATTTCGTGGGAAGAAATCATGTTCTTTTTCAGTTTATTAATGTCTCATCAAAGTTTCTTTTGGACAGGATTCACATACGGATTCGTTGCCCCAAGTACACAAGAAAGAAGGATTTTCCATTTTATTGTAGGACACTTTTTCTAATAAATATACTAAATTACTTTACCTTGAACTGAATTCTTAGTGATGAGATATGTATTTGCTTTTCGACGAAGCAAAATGTTATTAGTCTGGCAGCAATTTTTGCCAGTCCTGTTTTAGTGGCAGTATTGTTTGTGATTTATAACATACTAGATAGAAGATCCACAATTCATGTAGGTGCAATTAAAAATTGAAACTATTGAGTGTCTATTGGGAGTATGCTAACTTTTAATATTTTAATATCATTAGTTATAGCACCAAATAATTATGCCACCAATTGTAAAAATTTCATTTCATATTTACTAGAATTATTCTAAAGCTTACTAGAATTACACTCGGGGACTGGACAAAAACTCCCATCTTGAACTCTTATTCAACGTATAACACCACGGAGAGTTTACTGCCTACAGATCGACAATAATTATCATCTAATCCGGAATTCTTGTAATTTTGTTCAGTGCTGAAAAATATTCTGTGTTAATCATTCAAACAAATACATATTTTAATGGAGTCGTAAGAGGCGAATAAAAGGAAACAAAGAAGTGGTAAATGGTTTTAGCATCGCCCAAAGCAGATATTTTCCGTTTAGATTGCGGTTGCTGCTATTATATCTCTTAGTTGCTCTCTGTTTCAAGTGGCCGTTAGTCGGTTCCTATCAGGCTCTGCCCCCGATGTCGTTCAGAGTGAATATAAATAAAAAGAATAAATAAAATACTGCTATTCTTAAAAACAATTCTCAGTTCAATTGCGAAGATCCCCTTCAACTATATTTGTAAAGATGGCAACTTTTGGCATGTGTTCAGAGTCATTTTCAAAATATATACTATCACTGTCTATTTATTTCGAAACGATATATTGCAATAAATAAAACATTTCTCACATTGTATGACTATGTGGTTCCTGACTATCCCATCTTTGACAAGTTTTTCCGGTTTTTGTAACATTAACTTTTCCACGATAGCTTTGTCCATTATCTTCTTTTTTGTAACATTCATCTATTAGAAATGAAGCAGGGAATCAATTTGCAAACTCATATCCGTTGGTTACATTTATTTTCACATTGTTAGAAATTGAAGGACGGGAGATAAAGACAAGATTTATAACTTTTAAAGAGTGACAGATGCCATGACTTATCATCACACAGCAGTCTAACTTTGCCTGTTTTACAACGGATACTATATTGGGCTTTGTCCCATTATAGTAAATATTTGATATCGTTCTTCCGGACAAAAAATTGACTTCTGATTTATACTATTTCACTTCCACAGTGTCACAACAATTTTTATGAAAGAATTTTAGACATCTGTTAAGGATAATGATTCCTTTGTTCTCATTTCTGCATTTCATGTGTTTCTTGCAGCCTCGCTGCGAGCAAATTTAGATAGAAATAAAATTGAAAAGATTGCAAGAAGGACTTATTCAACGATAATCTTGCAACAATCAATCTAAATATAATTAGTGTAATTTGTGACAATAATATAAAATGTGAAAGTAAAAAATATATTTTGTAGGTTTATTTGCGTCTGCGCAAAGTATTAGTTTGTCTTCCATGTATTAAAATATACATACCGGTTTCCGGATAAGCACTTTGTCCGAGAATCACATTTCCTGGGAAAAGGGTGAAACAATTACATTTTAACCATTATTGAGTCTCGATAATAGAGTGCAGTGAGCACAGAGTGTGAGTATAGAGTGTAACCTTTTGTGACACCTAGGAAATATTCTATTCTCTTGGCCACAGAGGGTTGTCGTTTATTCCCAATTGCAAATACGGGCATTGAAGTAGTCCTAACGTGATTCCTGCGTGTTGTAAAATGTTACTAATCGCTTGGGGGCTCATAGCACTCACTGCACTTCACCTCAGCAGTTCGGTTTCCTTTGAAATGTTTTTCACTTTGAGTGCAATAGCTCGTACATCTTCTTGAAGTTGCTCTTTATTATTGAGTGGCCGTTAGTTGATTTATTTTAGACAATGCTTCCGGCCGCACTCAGAATGAATTTCAATAAACAAAAGTTAGTAAATAGTAAAAACGAAAAATATTGATTCATCTCTCACCTTTGAAACACAGTACATATAAACAGTAAAGTACGAAACATAAATTTATTGACATTATATTGTTTGCTATTACGAAAATACTAAAAAACAGTTAAGTATTAAATATAAAGTACATGGTAAAGCTCATTGCACTTGATGCTCGTATAACATAACTAATATTTTACCATTGCATATAATCGTAATATGTACTTATGATTCTAGAAAAATGGTATTTCAATTTGAATAAATTATTCCAGGCCATCGTTATAATTGGAAAAATTCTAATGCCATTTTGTAGCACAAGCATTGAAAACATGCCTCGGCTGTACAATTCCTTATATTGTGAAAAAATACCAAACCTTACATTAGTTATAAACCGTCATATACTGTGGTATAACCTGTCGACTACTTTCGTTATTCTACTAAAATCTTTTCCTGCTCGTCTGCACGATTTCTCTTTTCGTTTCATTCACTGTGCAATTTTGTAACTCACCCTATTCCTACCACAATTGAGCGTATGTATGGAAAAGTGAGAGGAGCATCGTTTATTTTTGAGGTCAAAATTGGTTGAATGACGCTCACGCAAGATAACGGAAACATTAGGATAACGTCAAAGGGTTATGTAGACCAAGATTCCAGGGACTACCGCATGTAATTATTACCGCCCCCACAGATTATGGCAACCACCAGCATTGTCTGCTGCTGACGTGTATGTAAACTTTTTATGTTTTCTCATCAGCGTCGATAACGTGGGCACTTAACATTTTTTTAGTGGCCAAAACGTTTGTATATCCTGTATCCTGTCATTGACATATTCAAAATCCTGAAAATTGGGTAATAGTGCAAATTTTGAAAACTTTTGTGTGGCAATATGAGGTAAGAATTTTCGAATTTCCCACTTTTAGCAGCTTCGCCAGTGCGGCGAGGTCGCATAGCTACATGCTTCCACTTATATAGATTTGTGCTTGTATTCCCATATATCAAAAAGAGTCTTAAAATGTAATTTTAAATGACAGGATATCACTTGGATTGAGACAAAGGTGTCAAGCAGAAAACCTAACAAATGAATCAGGTTCAATCGTAGACGATATATATACAAAACATAAGACAATAACGAGTAAAAAGTATAGGCAGTAGCATTCCCTATTAAATATTGTAATAGGTGAATAAATAAACAAATTAAAAAAGTGACAGATTGATTCGTTAACGTCAATCATTATGGTGCCATGCAGTATGGGAAACACAGTACATATAAACAGTAAAGTGGGAAACATAAATATATTGACATTTTATTATGTTTGTTTTCTGTTACGAAGAAAATAGTTAGTGGTTTATTGCGCTGCGTATTTGAGATGGTTGTATAAAATATACAGTGCATGGGAAATCTCACTGTTCTCGATGCGCGGAAAGCATACCTTATCTTTTAACATTGTGTATAATTGTAATATGTACTGATAATTCTAGAAAATAGTATTTCCGTTTGAATAAATAATTTTTCCTCGCTATCATTATAATTGGAAAAAAATTATAATGCCATTTTGTAGCACAAACATTGAAAGCTTGCCTCGGCTGCACAATTCATTATGTTGTAAATTTAAATACCAGACCCTACACTCATTATAAACCGTCATATTCTGTCGTATAACCTGTCGACTACATTATTTGATCTACTAAAATCTTTTCCTGCTCGTCTGCACGATTCGTCATTTTAATAGGATGCTTCACAACTTTATAATGTCTCATTGTTTCATTCACTGTGCAATTTTGCAACTCATTCCATTCCAATCATAATTGAGCGTTTGTATGGAGGCTGAACGTAGTAGATACCAGAAAAGTGAGAGGAGCATCGGTTATTGATGAGGTTAAAATTGGTTGAATGACGCTCACGCGAGATAACGGAAACATCAATATAATGTCAAAGGGTTATGGACGCTAAGATTCCAAAGGTTAGTACATGTAATTGATTTGTCAACGTCCATCATTATGGTACCACGCAGTATGGGCTCATTCGTTTTTTATGCATTTAGTAGGCATATTTGTTCTCATTATTTCTTTTGTTTTTGAGTGCTAATTGCGACCTTATTTGAATAAATTTCTATTAAAAAAACTACAATTTTGAATAATCTGGATTTTACATCACCTCCTTTGAATGAATCAGCTTGAGAAAAAAAATCCACTTGTAGGGGGACAGGTTTGAGTTGTTAGTCCATATATCTATCTATCTATCTATATATATATAGATATATATTTGGCAATTAATAAGCAGCTACAAAAAGATAAAGGAGTACATATATTCTATCGACAAATTCACCAATACATAATTATATGTGATTATATAAAGGAGTGTTTGTTGCCAAATATAGATAAAATAGCATTATTCTAAATATATCAGCCATCGACGAAACTTATTAATATCTTTTTTTAAGCTTCAAAAATATGTTTTGATCGGAAATGCATCCCCATTGATGGACTTTGTGCATTATCTTATCCTTGCAATATCTTCGAACCCTCATGTAATGGTAAATGAACAAAAACATGCAATACCCATCGTTACTCCAATATTTAAGAATGTTCTCTATACTCGAATATTAGGCAAAGATTTTATTTTGTCAAGTATGGGCCGCAGATGGAATGCTCCTTTGTGGAGTAAATCATCAGTGAAACAAGCTTAACAACTGTATAATATTTTTAAAACGAGGATAACAAATTATACTTTCTCAGTAAACTTTATAGTTACCCAATAACGTCAACAATTTCCTGTTTCCATTAGAAGGCAGAATATTGCATATCATGTTGCACCGTTTGATAATGAACTGAGTCAATATTTCAAAAGAATATGAGAAAATGTAATAAAACAAATGAAATACAACTAAGTCAGCCGTACAAAATTCCCATCTGTATAGTTTTGAAGGGCAAAAACAAGTCCAATATTCTTATCAAGTACTAAGTTCCTAAAACTTTCAATATGTGACTTGTTTTTTGGTTCCCGAGCAGCAATGATAACGTTCGATTCCTCATAAAGCTGAAACAAAAATAATATAACTTATGATCTTCAAAAATATTAAGGAACTAATCAAACTTTATCAAACTTAGAATGGCCAGTCGATGAATCCAATTTGGCCTTGGTTGGTTTTAATCGAACACACAAGAATTTGTGCAATCAAACAATTTGACATGATGTAAGAAATATGAAAAGAAATATTATAGCAATATTATACAAATTTCGGACTTTCTGACTAAATATTAAAACATTTATTAATTTATAAAACAAGCGAACAAATGTTTCATTAGTACAAACCTCCACTTTAGCAGTATTTCCCTCAATTGCAATCACGATTTTTTTCATCTTTAGAAATGAATGACTCATATTATGTATATGTGTAAACTGTCAGGAAATGTTGTGTATATTATGTTACAATGCTTTTATGATATCAAAAAATTGAACATTTTTTAGTTGAACATTCTGATTGCCTACAAATATCATAAGATATGCTAACCAGAACATTTGCAAAGTAACTTTCAAAACCTACCAAGACTTTTAACAAACCTACAACAATTATTAGGCTATTAAAATCTATCGAATCCATCGGTGCTCTGGATTGAGAGATCCGAAAGGGTAATGTCTAAAAGTAAGACGTCCAGCGTTTCCAATCATCCTTCGGTTGGGTTTCCTTCGTTGCCGCTGATCCCGCTGGCGTTTTTGTTAGCGTTTGTTGTTAGTGCCGTATTTCAGAGACATGTTTTAGCCATGATCCCCAAATCAAAAATATGTTTCTTAGTCAAAAGGTCGAATTGTAAACTGCACTTGAAAGACAATTGGATGATTTTTTGGTGTTTTGCGTTTAAGGCATGAAATACTAACCAAGCTATTTATTTACAAGGTGCTTTTACAAAATTTAAAAAAAATTTCGATTTTTAACATTTTTACCAAAATTGGCAGGCTATTAAAATCTATAAATATAATTCCAAACATTTATCTGTTTTGACAAGAAGTCAAATTTTTATAAAAAATTTAGAACTTTTCTTTTCGTCGTAGTAGATTTGAAATGACCTGTTTTCAACTGCTCGTTTTTACAAAATACAACCATGATCTTTATGCCAATTTTCTTTTAATTCCCTACCTTGTATCAAAGCACAACGAGCTTGAGTAAATGGTGTATGGGAATTCGAAGATGCTTAAAAGTATTCTGACACAGGACATGCTAACCAGAATATTTGCAGAGTTACTCTCAAAACCTACCGAAATTTCCAATAATTTAACAACCATATCGCAATTTTTGAAAAAATCTATTGAATCCCTCGGTGCTCCTGGTATTACAGCCAGCTTTTCACGTCTTCCTTTGCTCGGATTATGTTTCCTGCTTTTATGTTCATTTTTGAATTAGGGGTAGAGAATGCTACATATTTTTTCATGAAGTTTTCAAACAACGGAACTCTGATGTCGCGTATATTTCAGAAGGTTATGAAATTCCCCTTGTATATTGCTTATACTAGCACAAATGCATCGCAGTCGCAGGTGTCCGCAAACGGAAAGGAAATTTTTGAATCCATTGCGAAAATATTCAGACAAGAATGCGGATTTTTTTTCTATAAAACAAAATGTCTAAGTCAATCCATTTTTGCTAAAGCATAAGTCAAAAACGATCCTCGTCCACATGCCGCGATTCATCAGTGATTTATGTTTAATAAAAACATTTTTACACCAACAATACTTTTAAGAGTGAAAGTTTTTCTTTTACGGACAATCTGACACGCTGTATTCGTTTGTGCTAACCTCAGCCGTTTAATGTGCTAACCCTACTAGCCCGTTTAAAAGTTCTGTCACAGCATGTTTTGTCAAGTATAGGCCACGTAGTTTTCATCCGCGACTCATGCTTGACAAAGTAATTTTATATGCTAATAATTTTATATTTTTTGTTTCGGTTTGAAGAACATGTTCGTCGCGTATGACAAGGTTGGAAAACGGTGGATGCCTTCCATCAATTTCTAGTGATTTTAAAACTGTTAAAGTGTTCATTATTGTACTGCCTATTAAGGAATATATATGACTAAATATTTGACTCAACCCAGGGAGTAATAACTTCCGTAGGCTAAGGCTAACAGGAAAAGATGATATTTTCCCTGCAATTCTAACCCTCTCCGTCTTTAATTAACCGCCGATACGGAGCCTTGGGCAGGGTGGTCAACTCCAAAAGTGGCTCTTGAAAACATATTATGCTGAGCATGAGTGACGATGATTCGCGCCAACAAATATTGACAAGAAAAACGGTCTTTATTGTATATTCTGTATACGGAAGAAGGGAAGTTAAAGCATAGGATAATAAAAACAACTTAACTCTTAACTTTCTAATGAATCCTCTCAAACCGCACTTTTACGCCCAAATCAGTCTTATTCTGCATTGCTAACTTTAGGGATTGAACGTTGCTCATGTGGGGTCAATGTTAACTTCAGACCTCAAACTGGAGGAGAATACAACTCAGAATTTCAGCTGGTAGGGCTTCAATCATACCAATACCACCTCATATTTCGTCCTCTTGTATCATTCACTTCCACAGTTTTAAGCTTTAAATGGATAATTTTGTTTGAATTTCCTGCAACATCGACAGCTTATTGGCGTCGTAATGGTGGATTATCCTTTTCGGTCATTCCCCCATGAATAAAATCTGAATTCATGGTTGCGTTCCATATGTTTGATTGTAATATAGTACTATTCCGAGAACTTCTAGAAAATGTATAAATTGCCACATTTTCTAAGAATACAACATAATAAATGCTGTTCAAAGTAATATGCAATTGATATTTTATTTCTATGCAAGTGGGGATGGAGGGGGCACTTAATCAACAATCAAGCAAGTAACCAACTACCCCCTCCTAATGGCAAAGAATTTACGAACGAAACTGTGAGTGAAAAAAAAGTACAGTGAGTGAACATAACGATATCAAAATATCATCTTCACTGAGCTATAGGACAAACCATATTTTAAGAAAAATACGTGATAACAATTTAAACCCTGACGATTGCTTAAAAACACGTGTTCATAAAAATATTTTTTCCGGCTAGCATTGTCAGTGACAGATATGAAACAAAAATAGTAGCAAAACTGAAGGTCAACTAGAAAATAACAATATACACAGCTCAAAATGATCAGTTAAAAAATAAGAAAAGAAAATATTAAGACAATACTACTTGAAAAAATCGAAATTCTAGACAATTTTGAAAGATGTGACTTCTGAGGACTACAATATAGATCAGCGGCGTCCCAGTGTGTGTCAGCAGCTCGGATTGGTAAAAATTTCTAGCCAGGTTCGGGTGGATCAGATTTAAACTCGGCCGCCAAAATCCAAAAAATAAAGACTTCTGGCATTCAGAAATAGGATGAAATCTGCTTTACCTCCTGTAGTCTTTTCAAATTCACAGTATGAATCAGTACTTTATTGAAATTTAGAATCTATTTGGAATTCCGAAATTAATCCCAGATTAAACTTTTTCAAACATTTTCACGGACTTAGCGTAGTGTGCAATATGCCTAAACGTTTCTAAATGACATAGAAAATATATATTTTGTTCACAAAAGCGACCCTTGACACCTCCTATAACTGGAACACGACTCCCAAAAATGGCATTGTGATGTATTTAAAGTTATTTTGTGACGTCAATTTTGAGACATAAAACGACATCCTATTGGCTGAATTCATGGTGTTGAGATGGAGATTAATTTCAGTTTTTGTTTTATATTATTTCGCGCCATACTTTAGTTTAGATCACGCCGACTTTTTCCAGTTCCCAAGTCGATTGGGCTGAAGTTTTGGAAGACTTTAACCTACAACGGCTGTCTGGCTGTGTGCCGTGGCGAATTGGACCTGCGTGCCAGCACAAAACAGAAAGAGCGATGGACACAAAATAGGTAAGTTGATTTGTCCGAATAGGCTAACTATGTCGCAAGAAGCGGTGTCGGTAAGATCCCTAACGTTATGGGCTAGGCTAATAGGCTATAACGTAAGTTATGGGACTTCAGCAAAATGAGCATTCGTCTGGATTGTGGTGAATTGAAAAATGTTGTAAAGTAGCCGATGCCTCTTAATTAGGGTAGGCAGATCCGAAATAGCCTATCTTCACGTCGAAAAAGTCAAAGCATGTAAAGGACTAGGCCTAATGCCGAATTTGAATAAGTTAGCCTAACTTAGTTTTTCTCCTAGTCCGCGTTATCATTTTCAACCGCCTTGTCGGGTACACTGTATCCGAATGTACCGTACAGTGACACAGCGACTAACGGAAGGTTTCCAAGAATAAGTTATTTTAGGTTTAAGTTCGGGATACCCTGTTAGCTCAATCGGTAAAGTGTTGGGAATACGCTTCGAGCTACGCATCGAATCCCGCGTGGGATGCTTATATGGGAGGGGTTTGGTAGACGTCTCGCCGGTGCACGGTGGTTCACGTAAGCGCTGCTTGCGACTTTCCCCACCTACCATGTCGATGCGCAGGAAAATGAGTGAAATATGAAGCCAAAACCTTGACCCCTGATTCGGAACAGGTGTCTGCACGAAAGGTCGTGGTTCGCCATATGGTTAAGCCGTATTCTCGTCTTTCCCAGGATAAAAAGGCAATCCTATCCTAAGTTACTTTTAAATGACGAAATGCACGCTCTCATAAATTGAAGGGGTTTCAGATTCGCTTTATTTTCCTGGGCACCACATACCAGATCCGAATCGTGGTGAAGGATTTTAGCTTATCCAATTTCTCATTTTTCCTGTGCGTGGACCTGGTTGGTGAAGGAAGCCGTAAGCAGTTCTTATGTGAACCACCGTGCGCCGACGAGGCGTCCAGCAGTCCTCTCGCATGTAGGCTAATCATCATCCTTCCAGAGGTTCGAATTATTACGTGACGATGAGAAATGCGTAATACTAAGCGTATTTCCAAATCCCAACGCTTTACCTGGTAAGCTAACCGGGCACCCAAATGCTTTTATCAGTGGTGTAAAATCTAAGGGGGGCATCGTACAATAATATTAAATGTAAATGAATTAAATATAAATAAATATTAAATTTTGTAACTAAACTTGCGCATGGAGCAAATATTTTTCGGCTCTTTTGTTGAGAAAATACATCATTTTGGGTGAAACACTATAACATTGTGTATAATATGTTATTGTGCGTCGGGGAAATTTTGCCTATTTTGTAGATGTTATTGTTAAAATTACAAAATATTGCAGCGAGGACTGTCTCTCTCTCTCCCATAATCGTGGAAAAACATCTCCCGCCGCCATGTGCACCTTTTTATCCGGAGTAAATTTTAATAGTTTTCCGGAGTAAATTTTTGGTTTAAAGGGAGAAAAAAATATGGAAAGCTACTTTTAAAAATTTTAAACTCCTATAATGCAATGGATACCATCAAAAATAGTGATAAACTATTTGTTATCTAATCTTATCAAAGCGCCAATGGGTCTACCGAAAAAGAGTCACATTCGCGCATTAATGTGCGCAATAAGAGGCAATCAGAACTCCTTAATTTTTTTTGTTTACAAGCACAGGAGACATGGAGTATCATTATTGAGCAAGAATTAACCGTTTAGTGAAAACGTATTTATTTTGTTGGCCGGAAATAAGGACCAGGATACAGTGGCGGCGGAAGGTCCCAAAGTCAAAGCCAGAATAAAATTTGTCTTTTTCTCTTACGAAAAATTACCCAGCGGAGAATATATTCTTTGGCCTATTGCACAAAACTCGACATTCTGGGACCAAAAAGGACAAAAACGTGTATACAATATCTGTAATGAAATCTTCACCATTAAAAATATTCGATTGGGAAAAAATACGAATGATTCCCTAGTTGTCTAAAGTTAAAGGGGGATGCACTGCATATATGCACGCCTACAATTGCCGCCGAATCTGACGACTCCCAATACACACATCGCCGATTTTCGTAGTCCGACGCAATTGGCACGGCCGCTACACGGCTGAATTTCTTGCTTTTACGGCTCTACGACAAATTATTTAATTTTGTCTTAGATCCGTACGACAGGTTGACTTTTTTTTGTAGGTTATAGCGCTTGATTTAGTCTGTCAGGAAGATTTTCAAAGGGTAGATGCTAATGAAACGCACACGTTAAATCTTGTGAAATAACGCGTTATGGACCGATTCGCACGCATCGTCTAGAAATAAAAAGTCTTTTTGTTCGAACGAGGTAATCGTAGATGAAATATTCTTCTTTTTTGGAATTATGCTGTCCTCAAACGAAAAGTAAGTTAAGTCAGTTTGAAGCAGAGTTTTACTTTTGACATTCAGCGTCTCAGCATATCGCTTTTATTTTTCAAAAATGTTCTCAAAAAGATTGAATTTTTATAACATGGACAATTTTCTAATTATCTAACTTCAATAACATAGCATCTGTGATTAACGACTGGTTCTTTTATACAGATCGTAGGCGAAAAAGGTATTCTCGACGAGTCAACACTATCCATCGAGCCCGATTCGAACCAGCAAACCATGGATAACTGGCCATGAGAGTAAATCCACAGTCCACCGCTCTACCAACTGAGCTATCGAAGGTGAGTAATTACGACAATTTTTTATCATAGTTTTGCAGTGTTCAACCGATTACTCCATGAGACGATTTATGTTTTACCAAGCATGTGTCACCAAAGTACCGCTCTTTTCGGCGCGTTCGAATTGTAAACTTTACTTGAAAAAATACTTGTAAGATTCCCTGGTGTTTTTGCGTTAAAGACGTAAAATACTTATCAGGCTATTCATTTACAAGGTAACTTTCAAAATTTGCTCATAAAATTCAAGATTTTTAGCATTCTTACCAGAATTGACAGCCTATTAAAATCTATGAATATAATTCCAAACATTCTTCTGTTTCGACAAAAAGTCAAATTTTCGGGAAAACTTGAGAACTTTTCTTTTTGTCGTAGTAGATTTGAAATGCCGTGTTTTCCCACGATGTGCAAGTGGCAATTGTTTTCGAATGCATGTTTTTACAATTAGAACGATGAGCACAAAGCCAGTTTCCCTTTAATGTCATACCTTGCATCAAAGAACAACGAGCTCAAGTAAATGGTGTATGAGAATTCGATTCATAGAAACCTTGTGAAATCGAATATGCTTAAAATTATTCAGATGGGATATGCTAACGAGAACACTTGCAAAGAACTCTCACAACGTTCCAACATTTTCAAGCTCTTTTACATTCGTACCACAATTATTAGGCTATTAAAATCTATCGAATCCCTCGGTGCTCTTGATTAAAGGACCCAAAAGGGTAATGTCTGAAATTAAGACATCCCGCGTTCCCGACCATCCTTTGGTCGAATTTTGTTTGCTGCTGCTGATCACGCTCGCGTTTCTTCTTATTGCCATGTTTCAGAGCCATGTTTTAGCCAAAATCTCCAAATCAAATATATGCTTCTAGAGATTACACGTGCCTTTTATATACATTTTTGAATTATGGCGAGAGAACGCTATATTTTTTTTTCATGGAGTTTTCGAACAAAAAAAGCTTCCTTGCTGAAAAAGCACAACGTCTCTCGTCAAGAAATCAAATTTTTTATGTTTAATCTAAGTTCTCTTCGATGTCGCTTTATGATGTAATAATGAGCAAAATTATTTATATTGAAAGATGTAAATTATTCTGAGAAATATTTGGTACTGTGGCAACCACACGTTAAATATTGTGAAATAACGTGTTATGGACCGATGCGCACGCATCGTCTAGAACTAAACAGAGTTTTTTTGTTCGAACGAAGTAATCGTAGATGAAATATTGTTCTTTTCTGGAATTATGCTGTCCTTAAACGAAAAGTAAGTTAAGTCAGTTTAAAACAGAGTTTTACCTTTGAAATTCAGCGTCTCAGCATATCGGTTTTATCTTGCTAAAATGTTTCTAACCTGTCAAAAAGATTCGATTTTAAAATATGGATCATTTTCTCTACAGCTATCTACAATAGCATAGCATCTGTGATTAACGACAGTTTATTTTATACAGATCGAAGGCGAAAAAGGTATCAAGACTATCCTTCGAGCCGGATTTCAACCAGCGACCTACGGATAACTGGTCATGAAAGTTACTCCACAGTCCACAGCTCTACCAACTGAGCTATCGAAGGTGAGTAAGAGAACAACTTTTTTCATAGATTTGCAGTCCGCAACCGATCACTCCATGAGACGATTTATGTTTTATCAAGCATGTGTCACCAAAGTACTGCTCTTTTCGTCGCGTCCGAATTGTAAACTTTACTTGAAAAAATACTTGTAAGATTCTTTGGTGTTTTTGCGTTAAAGACGTAAAATACTTACCAGGCTATTCATTTACAAGGTAACTTTCAAAACTTGCTCAAAAAAATCAAGATTTTTCGCATTCTTACCAGAATTGGCAGGCTATTGAATCTATAAATATAATTCCAAACATTGTTCTGTTTCGACATAAAGTCAATTTTTTGGAAAAATTTGAGAACTTTTCTTTTTGTCGGAGTAGATTTTAAATGTCGTGTTTTGCCGCGATGTGTAAGTGGCAATTGTTTTCGAATGCATGTTTTTACTATTAGAACGATGAGCACCAAGCCAGTTTCCCTTTAATGTCATACCTTGCATCAAAGAACAACGAGCCCAAGTAAATGGTGTATGAGAATTCGATTTATAGAAACCTTGTGAAATCGAATATGCTTAAAATTATTCAGATAGGATATGCTAACGAGAACATTTGCAAAGAACTCTCACAACGTTCCAACATTTTCAAGCTCTTTTACATTCGTACCAGAATTATTAGGCTATTAAAATCTATCGAATCCCTCGGTGCTCTTGATTAAAGGACCCAAAAGGGTAATGTCTGAAATTAAGACATCCAGCGTTCCCGACCATCCTTCGGTCGAATTTTGTTTGCTGCTGCTGATCACGCTCGTGTTTCTTCTTATTGCCATGTTTCAGAGCCATGTTTTAGCCAAAATCTCCAAATCAAATATATGCTTCTTGAGATTACACGTGCCTTTTATATACATTTTTGAATTATGGCGAGAGAACGCTATAAATTTTTTTCATGGAGTTTTCGAACAAAAAAAGCTTCCTTGCTTAAAACGCACAACGTCTCTCGTCAAGAAATCAAATTTTTTATGTTTAATCTAAGTTCTCTTCGATATCGCTTTATGATGTAATAATGAGCAAAATTATTTATATTGAAAAATGTAAATTATTCTGAGAAATACTTGGTACTGTGGCAACCACACGTTAAATATTGTGTAATAACGTGTTATGGACCGATGCGCACGCATCGTCTAGAAATAAACAGAGTTTTTTTGTTCGAACGAAGTAATCGTAGATGAAATATTGTTCTTTTCTGGAATTATGCTGTCCTTAAACGAAAAGTAAGTTAAGTCAGTTTGAAACAGAGTTTTACCTTCGAAATTCAGCGTCTCAGCATATCGGTTTTATCTTGCTAAAATGTTTCTAACCTGTCAAAAAGATTCGATTTTAAAATATGGATCATTTTCTACATAGCTATCTACAAAGGCTAAGCCGAACAGGAAAAGATCATATCTTTCCAGTAATTGTAACCCTGTCCGCCTATAAGTGGCCGCTGTTACAGGGCCTTGTACAGGGTGACCCACTCAAAAAAGTGGCTATAAAAAAAAGAAATAGAATAATAACACCTGTGATTAACGACAGTTTCTTTTATACAGATCGAAGGCGAAAAGGGTATTTTCGACGAGCCAAGACTATCCTTCGAAACGGATTTGAACCAGCGACCTATGGATAACTGGTCACGAATGTTACTCTACAGTCCACCGCTCTACCAACTGAGCTATCGAAGGTGAGTAAGCCCGGCACTTTTTTCATAGTTTTGCAGTCCGCAACCGATCGCTCCAGGAGACGATTTATGTTTTATCACGCATGTGTCACCAAAGTACTGCTCTTTTCGGCGCGTCCGAATTGTAAACTTTACTTGAAAAAATACTTGTAAGATTCCTTGGTGTTTTTCCGTTAAAAAAGACGTAAAATATACTTACCAGGCTATTCATTTTACAAGGTAACTTTGAAAAACTTGCTCAAAAAATTCAAGATTTTTATCGCATTCTTACCAGAATTGGCAGGCTATTAAAATCTATAAATATAATTCCAAACATTTTTCTGGTTCGACACAAAAAGTCTAATTTTTTGAAAAATTTGAGAACTTTTTTTTTTTTTGTCGTAGTAGATTTGAAATGTTCTTTTCGTTAAAGACGTAAAATACTACCAGGCTATTCATT